>BMAO01014638.1:0-176811 GCA_019973975.1 Trichonephila clavata | reverse complement strand
GAAAGAAATAGGCCTATATTAATGAAGCGCATGGCAATTTTCAATTAAATCACACCTGTGCAAAACTTCCTAAGAATGGGACAAATGGATGAAATATAAATCTATATTACAGAAGTTACCTTATATTATCCTAGGACTACCAGAGTGTAGCCAATATAAATTATGATTGATTGAAATATAACCAATTGTTACAAAATGGACAAATTATTGTAAATAATCCCAGCAAAATCAACAAACAAATGTCTTTACATACAGGAAAATGTAAATAAACTTAACCTAATCAGGAAGATTTAGCTGCAATTCAGAGGAAATTTTTCACCTCTGATTGTCAAAGAACTATCTCCCAACCTGGTAAACTTATTTCAGAATACCCCATGTTTTTCAAAATAAATATGATGGTAAAATAAGAACGGAAACTCTAGAATTAATTTTAACATCAGATCTCCCAATTTCTCAGAGAGCATACAGAAGCATCAGCTACTTCAGAAGCTGAGATTATAAACACAAATTCAAAATATTAGCCGCAGGTCAATTAAGAATAAACTTTGTTATTCTTCCCAAGGCTTTAATATAAAAAGATGAAAACAAAAACAAGACTATGCATTGACTACAGAAACTTGAATGCAATTTGTAAACAGATGCAGAACCTTACCTCCTGAATAGACTTCTAGATAAACAAATACGCTAAATTTTTCTACTCTTTGACCTTGCAAGTGGTTACTGGCAATATCTTCTACATAAAGAAAATTAGCTTATTACAACTGAAGGTTTATAGAATTTCAAGTTCTCTTTTGGTTGAAATGCCCTGCAAAGTTTTAACGCATTATTCGTAAATTAACTAACATAAATGTTCAAATTTTATTTGTCACTATTTGATGATATAGTTATTTTAAATTTTTAGAGTATACCATGCTCATAAGAAAGTATTCAAAATTTATGAGGAGAAACATTAAAACTAAAATTCAAAATGTGCTTACAAAAATAAATAAATTTTAGCTAAGGAAATTAAAGAAGGCTTTATTACAATTGATAATCAAAATATTGAACCATTAGTAAATTACAGCCCCTAAAATGTAAAACAACTTCAAAGTTTTCGGTTCTGTAAATGTTTATAACAAATCATTGATCTGTATGCTAAAATTAGAACCTTAAATCAACTCTAAAGAAAGATAAATAAATGGAATTGGATCAAGAATGTCAAACAACCTTGAATTGTTAAAAATAAATTAGCAACTAAACCTATATTACACTATATGATCCTAAATTACCTCTTCATGTGTTCTGTGATGCTTCAAAGTGCAATTGGTGCAGTTTTAAACACCAGATATAATTCTGGTACTCTTCAATCTAACATCTTATCATTCTAGAACTACTTGACTATGAAAAATTATTGTATCAATAGAATGGAATGTTTGGCCATAGTAGATGCTCTTGATAAGTTTTATTATTTATACATGGTAAAAATTCATAATCCACACTGTCATGCTGCTCTTTGTTTATTTAAATGAAAATTTAAGGTTGGTTATTCTGTTGGTCTTAAATTAAGCATGTTTTACTATGAAGTAAAGATGGTGCGACTAATAATGTTGAAGATATGTTGTCGAGATTAACCATGTCACATATCCAGCACTCTGTACATTTACTTGAATTAGATGAGATAAACATATCAAAATTCTAGATAAATAAATGCATCCTTAAATAAGAAAGTTGATGATGTCATTGTCCTTAAAAGAAAATCTGTTTAAATTAGAAAATTTTTCATTAAGAAGAAAATTTTGCAAACATGAATAATTTGGACAATCTGTACTCAAAAATGATAAATTTAATTACCTCAATACACAATTTCATATTAACTAAGATATTTCAAAATTTGTTAAACATTTAGATGTATACAATTAAATAAGAAGAAAAGGCAAAAGATTTGGCCTTTTACAGGTTGTACCTCCTACAGATCAACCTTGAGTGTGATTCTGTTGATACTGTTGGTGGATTTAATTATTATAATTTACCAAAATTTCTCCACTTAATAATAGATCATGCAACTCACAGGTTTGGGCTCTTCCAAAAGTGAAACAACAGAAACCTATGCAAATTGTTTGGAAACAACCTGAATTCAAATACCCAGTAAATTGTTAACCGATAGAAACGGTGTTTTTACCTCACTTAGATTTTAAACGCTTTCTAAGAAATTGCAGTGTGAAACATTTATTAACTACTTCATCCCCAGACAATGGAATGTGAACGTGTTAATCAGTCTATTGCAACTAAATTAAGATGTAAAGCAATTCTCCTACCAAAATTCCATGGACTAAACTTTGTGAACAAGTAATTAATGAATATAATTTAACACTCACCAACAAAATTCCCACCTGCATATTTGTTCTTTGCAGTTTACCATATACACATCCACAGCTCAAAACTAATTTGCATCTCCAGTTGAAGAAGCCAGAAAATTAGCAAAAGAAACACCTTATTAAATATCATGAGAAAACAAAATTAAATATGATGCTCGTTTCATTGATTCTCCTTTGAACCTGGGTGATATTGTACGCGAAGAATTAATTATCCAAATCGTAGAAAATTATCCCAGTTTTTCCGGCCCTATGAAATAGTGCAACAAACTGTCGATGTAAATTCCAGAAATAACCAAACCCAATTCTTAAACTAAAACCTACTGAAATTGTTCACGTGTCAAAATTCGAGAACTTATTATCCTCCTGTAAGCACCTAAAATTAAGTCACGAATGATAACTTCATTTTACCAACAACACAAAATCCACAAGCACAGCTACACCAAACCATCCATTAACTTTCAAATTCCTCCTGTGACTCTTCTTCCACTCTTAGGATAATTTTTAAATGTTGTTGGTGAAATATCACAATGAGAAATGAATACAGATCTTATAAATGCGAAACATGGGTCCACCTTCCAATCCAGTACAAATTTTTCCTGTTTATATCTCAGCATTTTACTCTCAGCTTGGAGAAGTGTGTACTCTTGGATGGAACAGGAAGAGTTTTCCAGTTTAAATTCCTTCCACATTTCTCCTAATATACCGAGATATTGTTTACTTTAGACAAAGTCTATTACTTATTTTGAAACAAACTTAGATGTCCTTTTGATGTTTATTCCGATGGTATTTTATACTACAATTATGTTTTGAATCCACTTTTGTTTACATTGCATTTCATGTTTATTATTTTATTTTGATATAGTACTTTTATGATGGAATGTTTATAGTGGTAAACTAGTATTATCTAACCACCTGCCAAGAAAGTGAACATTTTGGAACTCTTTGATACAATTTGAATCGCACGCATTTTGAACTTGCTACATTTTGAATTTTATTACATTTCTGAATTTAATACACTTTGAATTTTAATAAGAATTTGAAGGTTATGGGGTACCTATGATTTTGCTGTGCCATATTAGTGTTTGTTATCATATTTTATTTTGTGTTGAGTTTATGTCAGCTGGCTGGTGAAGGAAAATTTTAATAATATTTAATTTAAATTAATATCTTGTAAGGTACTTGTGTGTTAAGGGTTCTGGCGCATACATGTCTTTACGGAGGGGGAAATGGGCGACTTCTTTCTAATTCTCCTCTTAACTGTACCCGTGAAATTATTTCTAGTTATTTCGCTCTTACTGTTATAATCTTTAATGGCACTTGTAATGACCGCGTAATCTAATCTTAATCTAATTGTTCTGCCTCATTTGCAGCCAATCACGACTTAAGTTAAAAGAGTCGTACGACCTTCACCGCCACTATAAAGCTAAGAACATTAATGTTACGCGCGCTTTGCTTCTTTTCGCTTTTAATATCATGTAGTCTGCCGGTCTAGTAATAGTATTTTGTGTGTCTATTTGTGATTACGTACATCTATGTGTCCTTGTCTTGCTCAAATGTTTTCAAGATGAATAATAAAAGTTTAATTAACCACAAGAATGCTAATAAGCTCCACTAAAATCCATCATTAATACATCGTTCATATATACACCTTGTTTCTATTTCTTCTTATCTTCTGATCTTCTAAGAACAATCTGTTTTCCCCAATTATTTTCAGCTATACTTTTCTCATTCACTCGTTGTAGTTAAGGGAAGGTCTTGCACGACAGTAATATTTTAATAAAGAAAATAAACTTCACGGGGAAAATACATAAGATTTTTCCAAAAACATCTAATAGTATTGAAGGAAGTTGCTGCAAGGAGAGACTGTCCGTCTCGAGAACAATTGCCGGCGGGATCTGGAGTAAGCCTGCCATGAAACACATCCAAACCTAATGCTCATCTGAGGTTCTCTTCAGCTAAACGTGTTAAAGACGTTATCACTTTAAACATGTAATTTTAAAGCAAATCAATCATTAACAAAAATTAAGAAATGAATAATTTAATGTGTCAGAGGAAATGCATCTTAATGAGTAAAGAGTATTTGAACTGTTATTTGTAACGATTGATAAAATATAATATAAATGGCCAAGTAAACTATTTTATATTTCAGAAATTTAGTAGTTTATGCTCATAGTACTTTATATCCACCAATTTGCCTTAGTGGGAGTATAAATTCAATCACAGCTTTATTCTGTCAACATAGAGACATATAATATTCTTCACCATAGCTGGTGATGTTATGAAGACGGAGCATACATAAACATTTCAAGTAGCCTTGTATTATTCAAGATGCTATGCCGAGAGATCTGAGAAACAGCCTGTTAAAATAAATTTAAAAATAAACATAATGAAAGAATTATTGAAAAGCAAGATTATGTTGTATTAAATAAATACCTAGCTGACCCTCAATGGAATAATAAATAAAAATGTTAGAGTCAAATAATCTATACTAAATAATAATAATTACATTAATTAAACGCTGAAACTTAATGTGTTACCTTGAAGCCATTGTGATTTTACATACATTTGGTAGACAACGCAAGCAGTTTTGTGGACTTTCTTATCAAAGTTATTCTTTTTCTGACCTCCAGCTAGCAAATATTATTTCCTTTTATATTGCTTTTAGATCACAAAATACATTTGTAACATTATCTTATAATACTCTTAGTTACTGTTTCTCCAAGAAGGAGAAGTTTTGCCATCGCAACATCGAAAAGGACCACAATCAATTTGATATCACAGAAACCGTGATATGATTAAGAATACGTTCTTTGACCTGGAATACTATTTCTATCCCCACACGATAAATTGTTTTTCTAATGACTATGATTATTGAATTTTAAAATGGCATGTACTGATTTGTATGATCTATAAGACAGTCAGAAAATCTGTACCACAAGCACAAGCAATTTTTAAAGAAATAGAAACAAGTTTCAAAAGAATCGCATTAAAATATGCCAGTCTTCTTCAATCAATAATAGAATTCTATCTGTACGATTTAGAAAAGATTTTCATGAGATGAAAAATACATGACTTATAGATCGTGGTCCATATTTAAATGCTGACTTCTTGTATTTTCAATTTTTCGAATTTTTGTAATTTACACATCTTGGAGGAAGATATAGAGATAGTATATAGGGCAGCGGTGAATTTTGAAACCGAAACGAAAAGTGGCCACTTTCTTATTTTAATAAAGCCTTTACCTTAATGTTACTGGTGTACAATTATCACATCGTAAAAGTCGTAAGATAATAAAGGGAAAAACGGCCTTTCAAGGTTTATTATGTATATTATACAAAACATTAGAAATTAAACAACTATACTATCCTACACACCATACCGAAATGTAGACACTCTCTGAAGATTGCAGTTTCAAAAGAGAAATCTGTATAGTGAGTGTCTCTTTACGTCCTTCCTATTACGGCATTCTAAATGGCACTACACGATGTCTTTATTCCAAATAGCTTGCATTCCAGTGTATAATTTCAAAAGGAATATGAAAAGAACTTTTCAATCAAGCAATTATTCTTATATCTAATACAACCAGTGATTACACTACTGAATACAAAATCAAAATATTTGAATCATGAGAACAGTTCTACACGCTTGCACTTAAATGAAGATATCGTCATTGTTGGTAAGTACATGCATAGATAATATTAAGGAAATAACTTTGCATTATTATTGTATATTTTCCATAATAATTTGTTTCATGCTTGTATGGGCTACGAGTTTTGTATTGTATTTAAGCAACTTATTTTTCGAGGACCAGAATTATATTTAGGCATGTATATAATTCATAAATATAGTTATAAAACCTAAGCAGAGCAGAGTAGACAGTAAAAAGATAGGGCCACAGTAGCAATGATTGCAAACCTTTACCTTAGGAACAAGACTGCAGATTTAACAAAATTTTGACTAGCCTAACCACTTGATATTTGGCTATACACTAGGCCATAGGGAAAAGGAAGAAATATTAAAAGAAAATGTACTTTTACAACAAAATAAACATTAACAATATATAAATGACAATAATAGGTATCTGTAATTACTAGTATAGAGTTAACATCCATGCAATAAAACTCGATAGATAAACTTATTTCATGAGAACAGCAAGAGGTTAATGTTCACGCAAAATACAAAGTGAGTATTAATAGTACCGCATAAAAATAAAATTATAAATTATGATAAAATAACAGATTTATATACATTTAAAAATGAATATCAATATAAACTTATTGAAAAAGACTTAATACACATTGATACTAAAATAAAATAAAGAGCATCATAAACATATAAGTATATAATTAAATTAGATCAAAACTAACCGCTAGTCCACTTCAACTTTAACTCCTGTTACATCTTCAAGTATAAATTGATACCAGTTCAATATAGAACACATATTTAAATATGGTTTGTCGATCTGTTCATTAATTTTATTGTTTAAATGTATCCTAAATTTTCAAGGCACCTCTTCAATCAGAAGTATATTTTAGTATATGGTTTCTGAGGGGCCGCCTATTCATACGGTTAACACGTGTCCGTCTCTGCAGACAGATTACAAACATCTCAAGTGGAATGAAAGACGGTTAAATTAAAATGTCTTGAAGTTCACTAAAACCGACATATAGAAAGGAGTGCAAGTTTCTTTACTTTGATTTTGTTGTAAGAGATGGCACCACTAGCCAAGAAACCACTTATTTTGAAGCTGATACAGTAGAGATCATGTATTTATGAGGTGGCAGAAGAGAAACTGGGAGTGGCACCAAAAGCTTGAACGAAGGGCAGGTCAGAGGAATCGGTCTCCGTTGTTTGAAAGAGTACGTTTTCGGAATTAATATGGTGCTAATTGAATTATTTAAAACCCTTGTAGAGCATTAAATGTTTAGTTGTGTTTTCACAATTAGGTTATTTAACTCTGTGTGCCTATTTTAACATTAAATCGAACCTTCCTAGACGCCGTCCCACACACACACACACACACACATATAAATATAGTGATCTGAAGAAGCATACACTTTCCAAATGCTGTAAAACAGAGTCTGAGACATGCACCAATTGTAGGAAACCAAAAGGTAAATGTTATCTTAAAGTTGGTCTCGCACTTATCGAAGGACTTAGGTTTAATATCTCTTTGTGTTACATAGGCCAGTCGGACCTTCAGTGAAGAAGGCTTTTGTATTTTGAATTGAAGAAATGAAACCTGTAACTACTGTGTCTTGGCATTGATCATGATTAGTTAAAGGAAACATCTAACTAGGAATCTACCTATTAATGGTATGAAAATAAGGACTTTTTAGACACTTTAAACATCTGACCTCCGGCAGTATCGCAAGAAGTCGCCGAAGCAGAGTTTGCACAATAATCAATGAAGTAGGAAAACGCCATTTTAACTATTGGCTTACCAGAATTGATCGAACACTTCTGTGGTTTTTCTGAGGGTATACAAACGATAAGGCATTCCTCCTTCATCTTTCCTGTTGCTCTTGCGAGCTGAAGAACAAGCTAACTAGTGCTATTCAATTCATTGAGAGTTTGCATATACAGAATACTTTATTGAGAAGCAATAGAGCGCAACACAACGTTTTTGAGTGTCTCCAGCACTGCTTTCGTTTTCTTTGGGAGGAATGGCAATTCTTACATCCTTTGAATTCACTCCAGTTCACCTCCAGATGGGAAACAGATGTATTTGCTTTTGACAATGGCTGCAGGCGTGATGTCAGACGGAAAAATTTCATTTAGGTGTACTGGGTGAAGGCACTTATGCATGTTTTCGCATAGAAAGCCTTCTATAGCTTTTTGCATGTCCGGAAACGTTGTACTACGTAAAACTGTACTACTCCAGTTGCCGACCCTCATAGAGTATACTGATATTCCATCAAAGACCTCTTTTTGAAAAATTCCAAATGTCTTCAGCAAAAGCATGAGTAAAACAACTGTGAAATATAGAATATGAATAATGCGTTATTGGAAAGTGTCTTGAAATGCAATTGAGGATCATCCTCTGGGAATGGTAAGTATTTGTTTCAACCATGCAAGTGAAACCTCACACGTAAGTTCATCCACAAGGTTCATGGTATGCTTGAACTACTAGGCGTCAGAATTTAAAGTGATGTGCTGTAGTTCCGTCCACTGATTGAATGAGATATCTAATGAACATAATAATTTGTGGAGATAGAGTTATGTTTATGATCAAAGATTAGCAAGGATATTTGGATGATCATCACATCCCTTTACCTTCTGCAATCAAAATTAAATATGAATGAAGGAGAGTTATTTTATATCGTACTTTACCGCGCATTAGCTTCCAAGCAGTAATCATGCTTCTAAATGTACGCTTATGGAATATTTTATGATTATGTATTAGAAATACTTTAATAATATATTTGCCAACATTTTTAAATATGTTATTGTGAGTTAAACATGATAGTATTTCTTAGCAGACGATCTATTGTAAATCTAGAATGTTCCAGAAAAGCATTGATTACTTTTAAACCTTTGTTTGTTAGTCGATTCTTGATCTCGATATGAGATTTTCCTACATTTGAAAGAAGCTTAATTGAAACATTACATGTATAATTATTGGTACCATTTGTGGGATAATACAAGGCTTTCTTGAATAATTGGTTTAAAAGTCACACATTTTATAATGAATGATAGATATGTAAAATTAAAATGACCGGTCCAACATGTCAGCAATTAACTTGTATCGGGGTATTTTAAAAACATGACCTACTGTCATTTCTATTAACTCTGTCTTAGAAAATCGCTTATAACCGGCTTTATTCGCTGAAACGGATCTCAACCACCTTCGAAAATAATACCACACTGCCCAGCTTTGTCCAATAAAGCATCGTAAAGGAAACGAAAATCCATTACTGCACAATACCGGCAATAATTCCAATTATCTCTGGAGGTGCAGCGGCAAAAATAAGTACGAAATATTAAATTGCTAAAAATATATCTGATCGAAGGTTACGATACATGCAGACACGACGGATGAGTTCGTGAAAGTAACGTAGGTAATCAAAGAAATAAAGCGAAAATTATAAACCGGGAGTTATAAAGTACTTTGCCTGTAAGGTTATCTTCCTGTTAAAAGTCACAGCTTCGAATAATTCAATTGAATTTGAGGAGAATTCTGCATTTTATGCCGAAGTGGAAACTTGAGACAGGGATGTAGATATAAAATGAGAACATATATTTATTTATTGAATTGCTTTTTATCGATGCAGTCGTAAAGTTTTGTTGCAGCTGAGGAAAGAAAATAAACTTAATTATGGCTGTTTTTGGCACTTGGAAAACGCGCTATGATGCTATTTGCTATTAAAACGCGATAAGCTGAATGCTGGAAATGTATAGCATTAGACTGCTTGCAAAACTTATAAGAATTTTAGAGCATTAATGTGTTGAGTAAACCTGAAGAAAATGGTCATTAAAATTTCTACAATCAACAATTAGCTTCCATTAAAAATATTTCATAAATACAAATACCCTTGCAGGATTATTCAATTCTATTGAATAAATAACTGATTAATGTGGACAGAAATTAGGTTAATTGTGAATTTCTGTATTTGTTTCCTACACTAAGTTAAAAGAAAACTATAAATACGATAGAAAATACTTTAAATAAAAGAAATCTAACATTACCTTAAAATGACCAAAATATTAAATTTATTTTATTATCATTTAAAGTCTCACTTTTAATGTGTATCAAATTCTCACAGAGATCTAGCTACTTTCATTAATCAGTTCACAGTTTTCGGTATGGTTTATTTGTCCATTTTACAAAATTTAGTTCCTATAAATACTGGAATGCTATCTGCCGAGAACTTTTATTTATGAACAGTTTCAAAAACCTTCAAAATTTTCAATTTTTCAACTTAAATTTGCGAAGAATTTAAAACTCAAATATAATTCCTTTTAGTGTAAAGAGACCATATAATATAGGTAATGGATTCTACTCCACTTTCAAAGAAAGCAACTTAACTATTTCACTTTTTACAGCTTATCCAACTAGCAAATGAAACTAAAACTCACCCTCAAAACAGTAACGAACAAAAGGAGTAAATTAAAATAATTTCGTTAAAGTTTTACTTCAATGAGTTATTGAGTATAAGAGACAATGTTGTGGAAAATAGCGGATAAACACAACAATAGGCTTAAAGTGCACATTAAAACAAAAGACCCTAACTTGAGAGAAATGATGTTTGTTGCAAACATTTTCAGAAGACGAAGTTACCAGGTATGGTTGCCTTCCTCTCACAACCCGGCTAGATGTGTGGAGTGAATTAACAACGGACGACATGATTCACTACAATTGTTTATTTGTCGTCATTCATAAAAGCATACAAATACTAATCCAAATAAGATAAATTTGATCAATACTTAGAGACACGATATGGAGGATAATATATACGATCATCATTCAAATATATTCCTACGATAACTAATAGAAGCTCTGTTTTACCCTTTGACGTGCAATTACAATTTTAATTTCAACTTCAAGCATGAAATATGAGAACAGCAATTTGAATCATTGCAATTTATCCAAGGTTAGACGAGGCCTAAATACTGATAGTTGACGAGCACTTAGAGAATCTAACTCACACGCCCTACACTGTTTAGCTAAAGGCTGCCGGATTCCTCGCTTCATTAATTCACTTCACATCCATTGGTCTTCACTTCAGTAAACTTCACTCACTTCATTAATCTTCGACTACCAACTCCTTAACCTCGCGAATACAGAATATGTATATTAAACTGAATTCGGTAATCACGTTTAATGTCTCGGTGAACTTGGCTGAAAGAATGCATACCCAAAGGAACTCCTCAAGGAAAGTTAATGAAAGAAATCGTATAAAACGGATACAATATTTTGTTCACATAGCCTAAAGAATTAGCTTCTTCTACACACTATGAGGTGTTCTTAGACTGATATGAGGAGAGAGAATCCAGCCCGAGTACTGGCTTCGCGTCAGCCAAAATAGCTTGCAGTCAGACAGTGGGGTCCGTATAGATCCGTCACAACTTCCTAATGCAGATACATAACAGAAGTGATTGAAGAAACAAGCAAGCAGGTCGTCAATCCACCTTATGGGGTCGGTGTTCATTTCCAAGAAGATATGTTGTCGTGCCATTAAGGTTTTGAGAGGATTGTACAAAATAGAAAGACGTCTTACGAACATATGCTAAAGCATGCTCTATCGGTTCAAGTCGCGTAAACGTGCGGGAAATGTTTCGAAGAAATGTTTACGTTTCATGACTTGGTTGACAATAATAGCCATAAGGTATTATTACGGTATCGTTCATAAATATGGTTCCAGTACCTATGCTGTCAGATACAGAACACATGGGCTGAGGATTACATTCCGATAAAAATCCGTTGTCACGGATGAAGCTGAGATTGAAGCATTCCTATGTAAGTTTAACTGACTAAAAACTTTTCAAATCATGATACCAACGCAAATGGGCTTTGCAGGTTGTTGATGAATTTTTGTGAGCTAAAGATTAAATTCGGATTCTCCAGAATCGACTCATGGGTGAAAACATTTTGGCTCATTTCAAGATGTCTTTTCTATTTGATCCTTGTGAGTTCACTAGAACGACAACTATTCCTTACTTCAGATCTCTTTAATAAAGAATCCATTTCACATATCCTATTTCTTTCTTGATTTCATGTTTTAGATCAAGCAACCACCAAATAATCATCTCTAGAAATTACTCGGA
The DNA here is from genome assembly GCA_019973975.1 of Trichonephila clavata. NCBI lineage: Eukaryota > Metazoa > Arthropoda > Arachnida > Araneae > Nephilidae > Trichonephila > Trichonephila clavata. The sequence goes on along the minus strand of BMAO01014638.1, from coordinate 164,689 downwards.
AAGGCGTGTGAACCCGTTAAAACTATATTGATAATCCAGGTTTAAATCAAAGTCTGTAAAATGCAAAACTTTTATTTTGGTCAGGTATTATTTTTAAACTTACAATATATATAACCACATATTGTTGTTGTAGCCCATACAAGGAGACTGTTGAGTTAAAAAAAAACCATGAGGATATATATATCTTTATATAACAAGTATAGAAAATAAAGGCACATAAAATTATAAATTTAATTTAAAATTTTATTTTGAGAAAAAAACTTAAAGGGGTAGAAGAGATGTGACACACCATTTTCTTAGTTTTATTTGTGGATGACACAAGAAGTGATTTTTACACCGAAAAGTAAGTCTTCCTTTTTCGAATTTGGTATTTATTTCCGCTGTTTATGATTTAAGCTGCTGGCTAGATGTTTATAAATAAATGTCAAACTCAGGTAAACAATTTAAGGGCATAAAGAAGAGCATTTCGTGTAGAAAATTGATGCATAAGTATCGTTATTATACGCAGAGGATCTGCCTGTTACGACCTGCTCAGGTGTCTTAACGATTTGGTGTGGAATATCTTGGCACAATGCCTGGAAACAAAATAAAAATTCCGAAGTAGGAAACTGAAAAATAGAGAGAAATGCATTCCCTGGAGTAAAATAATTTATCATCGCCGCATTTTCATACTGTATAATCAGAAAACTAAAATATCCGTCTAATGTAACGTAGCTTCACCGCAAGATTGTGATATATTTTAAGCCATTTTTCAAACATACGAATATACAAAATGATATTTTTTTTCTTTCTTTACGTACCAAAAAGAGAAATTTGTTTTTGTATTTATTAAATTTGAATACCAATTCCAAGTATGTATGTAAAAGTAAATTGTAAAATAATATTTATTGCTACATTCCTGAATGTATTCTTTTAAATTATGTCATATATGCGTGTTTAAAAGAAAACAACATCTAAAATTAGAATATGTAAAATACTGAGTCAAACCAATTCGCTCGAACTGCAAATTAACATAAAAAATATCTGTTCGAGCTAACTCGTAATATATGAAATATTTTCGGTGTATTGAAATAATAAGTTTGGTGTAGTTTCTCAACCTGTGGGGTTCGCCCCCCCCTAAGGGGCGTGGTACCACTACAAGGGGGGCGCAAACATATTGAAAAGTCGAAAACAAAGGCTTATTTAAAAAAAATTATTAATCTACTAAAAGTAAACAAACAAAATCATTCTGACATAATAAAAATACAATACACATTGAAACTGATATAGACACACTTATAAATGTATCACTACTGCGTTATGTATTTTATAATTAATTTACAATACTAAGTTACGAACAAGTTTAATAATTACCAGCGGCCCAATGGTTATGTCATGTATAAAATTATACACACAAATTAACACTTATCTTAACAATTTGTACTGTTTATTATTATTCCCTTAACTGCTGATTAAGTGTTCAGCAATTCGCTCCCAAATGCCACCGTTTCATGTGTAGACCAACGCATGTGATGTATTGGGGGGGGGGGAGAAAGGGAATAAATAAGCAAATCCACTGAAATAAGTAAATCCTTCGGAAACAATGACAATGTATTTTTATTGCATTAAAAAAAACTTTGGAATAATTCTATGAATAGTAGTGATAGAAAAGCTAGTACTTCGGCAAAATGTATAATATGCTTTGGCTGAGCGAGACGTTTATATACGCCGGTGACACTTAAGAGGTTAAAGTCATATTGAGCTTTCAGCTTCAAAGTGAATTAGTTATTTGAAATTCAATGCATTGTTATTTGTATGGTGGGGGGATGTGAAAAGTATGATTGAATATTGGGTCACAAATATTGAAATTTGAGGAGATACAATATTATATACAATTTTAAATTAACAATTCCACTTAAGTTTATGTACTAAAATATAGTGATCGTTTAATGTTATTTTTTGTTGGGATCTATTATGAACTTACCGGAATTCATAATTTAATGAATAATTCTGAATAACTCTTGAAATATTTCCTTTAGTGCTGCGTGTAATTCAGAAAGAATGCATCCCGTTGGTTGCAGCTACGCCCCACACACAGTATTGTCTTATTTTCCAATAATAAAAAAGTATTTTGTAAATTTCAACAAAAATATTCGTTGTTTAATAAACATTTTAGTACGTCATCAAATGACACTTTTGTTACTTTTCTGAAAAGTTATTTCGTTTTAAGTTAATGGTTTTCTTAATATTTTATTAAGAAGAATATGAAATTAAAAATAAGTAAAAATATATGTTTAAATAAAAAAGTATTTTAAAATTCATCCATTTTTCCATTCTAATATATAACTTAATATCCTTCGAATGTGAGTGTATATAAATGTTGCAACACTAGGATTAACTAGGATTGTTCACTAGGATTATTGGTGACACATCTCATTACTTAGAATTTCGGACAAATGATAAGGACGAAACCAAGCTGGTTTTACACACCCAAACTTGAGTACTTAAATTATAAGATTTAAAGTACATCAATCCCTCTACACTGCGGGGCTTTGGTTATGCAAAATCTTGCTATTTGCTAATACTATCCGACAGTTCACCACCATGTTTACTCCTATATTTTGGCCGCAAAGGAATATTATCCTTAACTCATAATTAAATTTATTCGGAAAAGTAGTTTGGTATAACACATAATCTAACCAGTGAAAATAAATTTTTATTTTAATCTGCTCAGTAATTTTACATGTTATGCATTGTAAATACATTTTTAGGCAATGTATATTTATCATACTTCAAATTACCAGTGGAAACATTAAAAACATGATTAGGTCAAAATTGCAAGGAAAAAAAACCTTCAAAAACAAATTATGGTTAATTTACTTTGCAAGAAGACTAATAGAGTTAGGGATTGGGAATTTAAATAAAAATTTGAAATTAATGAAAATATAGCATTCATGACGTGTTTTTGTTATGATATTGACTTGATATCATAGTATACCCCCCGCAGTATCGAGGTTTCAAGGTCTGGGGGCACTGAAATCTGTCAAGGTTCAATGTCCTCCTGTTGGTATGGTGTGGTAGTTAAGAGAGGGGTGAAAGCTCAGGAGTCATATTTGTTATTTTACCGAGGTTTCAAATTATGAGTTCCACATAAATAACCGTATTTTGCTTTATAATCCGAAGTTGATAGCTCTCACTATCTTTTGTCTTGATTTTTTTTCAAAACAAATCAAATGCAATTACCATATGTTTTGATACATTCATTTCTTGTCACATTTCAGTTGAGGGTTACTTGTAAAACCTAAAGCCTAATGAAATTTTTTTTATGGGGAAAGGGAAGGTATAATTTTATAATTCGTTAATTTCTTATTAGAGTAAAACTCTGCCATAAAATACTGTGGAAACATTGTTTTTTTTAAATATTTGATAAAACTGGTGTTAAGGACATTTTATATGATCCAAGAACTTCATAAAGTATACCGGTGTCGCACACCCGGACAAAGGAAAATGGCTAAAAACCCACGTTTTGAAAAGTGATACTGAATTCAGGATCAAATTAACACTCCACAAATTATTCTAAGTGAAAATGAGGTGCGCTTTTAAAGGGATTGGGACGTGCACATTATTATGTTAAATTATCTGAAGAGTACAAAATCAAGAGATTTTTATGAAATTCTCTGTCGAATAGATGGAAAGTGTTGCGGTGGTCTCCAAAAACGTACCGACTTCCTGTAGAAGAACTAATTACTTCCAAGCTGTTAAGTAGTTTCATCCGGGAAAGTACCCAAGACAGGACAATACCGACTCTTAAATTCGAGGGCAGTTCAGTTTTTCACCTCGTGTTGGGAAGCCGATATAAAAGTGAACGTTGTAGTTCTCAGGCCAATTTACAGCTTCAAAGTCCACTGCAAGGATCAATGGCCGAATGGTAATTCCGGCTACGCCCAAACAGAAACGAATCTGCATCACGTGTCTCTTTTGAAGGCATAACATATTCACCTTTAAAGAGACATGAAAAGGATAAGTGCAGACGTTCGAAGAAACACCAAGACACACTTCTAGACACTCCCAAACTAACTGACTAATTCTTACATTCGCTTCTAGATTTCCTTGTGTAATATTTTTCTCTCTCACACACACCTACAATAACCTTTCAAGGCTCCAGATAACAATTATCACAAGCGTATTACCCAGCCTTCATGCCATTGATCTTGCCTATAACATTCTCCGATCGGCGCTATCACCGGAGGGTCAGATAAGTGCCATTCGGCAAAATTTTAATCTATACTTACCATGTACGGAAACATTTCTAAACTTCAATGGTTACATTGAAACAAGAGAAATTTCTGCTAGGTCCACAAGAATATAATATATTCAGATGAAATTAGCTACAGAGATATTAACTCAGCTCTATATATAAATCCTAGAGCACCACACAATAGTTTTTCTCCATCACACATTTCCTAATAACCAGGTTCAACTACTGTACATCGACAGTTAATATATGTCCAAAATCTATTGCGAAGTTTAAATCATGACAGCTTTGTATCTTTAAATATTTTTCTTTGAATTAATTATCTTTTCCTTTCGTTTTTCTGAAACAATGTCAATTGTTTGTTTATAGCGAAACAAATATAATCCATCATTTGCTTTTTGGAAAAGTTGACTATTATCCCATCCTTATAGCTATATTTTTGCATCATGATTGAAATTTAAGAGAAAAAGATTTTTTTTATATTTACAACACAGATTAATTTTCAATTTTGTTTGTTGACAAATTGGATACAGAACTAATTTAAATAAACAAAGTAATGTGCACTTAAAAACACCTGATTTGCAATTTTGTTAGAAGGGCATATACAAAGTCGTTAAGCAGCTAGTTGAAGCAGAACTTTGAAAACTAACTGTCGGACAACTTAACAACTTTCATAGTTATAAATACAATAAGTATTTCGATTTTATTTCACATTTTTAAAGAACTAACAAGTTACTAAAATTTTAAACACCTGTTGCAAAATGGTGACTGTTTTTAGGTGGGTAATATTTCCATAATGTAAAAAAGATTCTTAAAAATAAATTCGTGAACAATTAAAAAGAAATTAATACATAATATGGATTTCTGAGAAATGAAATAATTTCTTTTGAAGTTCGTGTGTTTTAGTCAAAATAAAATTAGCTTAAATATTTTAAGACTCTTAAAAGGATCGCTAATTGCTCTTACCATCATCAATCAGGAAAAAAATAATGAAAAAAAAAACTGTTTTTAGTCCTGATGAAAGTTCTCAACTCCTTAACGGTTTTTTTTATGCTCGAGATAAAGTCATTTGTTATTGGTTACATATTTTTAAGAATATTTTAAAAAATCTAATCTTAAAGAGCAAGGGTGCAGATACGTATGAGTAATGATCTTGTATTTGAGAAACTAATAAGCTTCTGGTTTGATCATTATGCGCTTCATTACTGACAGCGTGAAAAAAACAATTAAATACTGCGCTAATTTATATGATGAAAGTCAAATTTTACGTAAAAGTGTATATTATTGCAGACAGCATATAAAGGGTACTTCTTTTTAAAAAAAATCAAAGATATTCCATATATACCGAGTTTAAATATATATATATATATATATATAAATAAGTAAATAAAGTAAACCTTCATTAAACCGGTCGTCACTAAAACAGCCAATTAAAAACTAGTAGTAGTAACATCAAAAATGTCATGTTCAAACCATATTTTCCATTTTTATTCATTATAAAAAGGGCATTTGTGAGACATGTACTTTTGTATCATTACAAGTGGCCTACAGCAAGCTATTGGTCTGACGTGAATGATGAGTTTCAAATGTTATAATAATTCCCCCAAAGTGTTTAAAATGTTATAATAATGTTTGGCATAGGGTTAGAAGCAGATTCAACCTAAGTTATTTTAAAAGAAGCAGATATGTGTGTAAGTATTTTTAGAACATAAAGTTCTAAAAAAAGTGTGATAAAGAGAACGAAGCGGTCGAAAATTCCAGATTAAAAATTAGAAATATCCATTTCAGTTGTGTGACTGAATAATACGCTGAAAACATGAAAATACTTGTCTCTCATTACACAAACTAGCACATTGTAGGGATAGCAGTAGGTATAAAGGATATTTTCGTACGTAATAGAAGAAACACTCATAGGGAAGCGGGCCCGACTAGACGGGACAGAATAGTAAACCACTTCTTTATGATGCCCACCGATCCAGGGGGCTGCTTTGATCTCCCACTATTTGCAAGACTTCAAGTATCTACACCAGTGATTCCCAAAGTGATCTATATAGACCCCTTGGGGTCTATGATGACCTGCAAGGGGTCCACGACAGCAAGAAAATAATTTGGGGGTCCATGAGGTGCAAATGTGTGTTGTTCTCATTAAATTAGATTTTAATTTTAAAGGAAGATTTAACCAAATGGAAACCAGATTTTTTACCTACTTAACACATTTATTTACTAAATTTAATTAGGTTCATTTACAGTTCTGGGGCAGCATACATATTAAAACAAGATTATCATTTCAGCTTTTATTGCCAGAATTAAGCTAAAGGAGTATAATATTGGACATAGCGAAAATTCTTATTTTCTCAATTGGCCACAGACAATCTTCTAGGGAAATGACATTTTAAGCTACGTTCAACATTTAAATGTCGTTTTTTCAGATTCTGAAACTTGAATTGAGAACGCATTTACTTGGTATTTACCACAGAATGCAATGAATTGCTATCGTCACATAGAAATAAAAAATGTCACATTACAAGAGAAACTGATTGGAATAGGAAGTAACGGAGATCTTAAAGTAAAGTTTAGAAACGGATGTCAGCAATTTTGTCTTTAAAGAGACATACATGTTATTTATTTTGAATTATGGAGTATTGGAGAAAGTTTTTAATTGATTTTCCTAGTGTGAAGGAGTTTCAGCGTGGTTGTCGGCTGGACACTACTAACCGAGGAAATATTAGATTAAACCTGACAAGAGAGAGAGAGATTGATGACAAATGTTGAAAATTTGTTATTGAAGCACAGATTCATCCCTATCATTTTAAAATTTGTTTTTTAATCAGTTTTTTTATGTATCACCTGAATTTTAAATTAACATGTGTTTTTTAAGTTTCACTGTTTCCCAACTTCACTATAGTTAGAAATTTAAATATTTTAAATTAAGTAGTTCTGCACAAGCTGTCATAAAAACATTTTTTATAAAATTGCAAAAAATTAATCTTTCCTAAGCAGGGGTCTACCCCAAATCGAAAACATGGCAAGGGGCCTATGAGACAAAAAAAGTTTGGGAACCTTTGATCTACACCTTAAACTTTTGCCCTAGAATGGAATGCTGCACTACGAAATCAATAGCTAATGGCCCCCTTTAGAAGTTACAAAGTGCTACTACACCTATCAAGTTCCCCAGGGAGAAGGTAAGATCCAAGACTTGCCTGTCCTTTTCTCACCTAATCAGGCCTCTGGAATTGGGATGGGGCTGGTGCAACACCAACATTGAATACAGTTGGTAAACAATCAATGTCGAGAAAAATATTATTTAACATTTAATCTTTATTAATAGTAAAACTACCCTCGGTAATAATTTATACCCTCGGTAAAACTACCCTCGCCTATAAAAACAACGGCAAAAGTGAAAAATGTATGCTTATAAAATAATGTTAAAATACATACATTAAATCTAGTACACAGCAGGGACAGGAAGTAAGCTGCAGAGTTTTAATATACATGATTCACGTTTCACGTACAATTTCCTACGTAATTTGAATTATGCTTAATGTTGAATTCCTTACATACAGCTGCTACATCTGACATATTTATTAGGATGTATGTCCAATCGAATTGAGTTATTAATCTGTACACTGGAGTTCACTTGATAAGAGACATTGAGTGGTGTTGTGCCCCTTACGTAATAGCCAATGTTCTTATTGAGCCATAAAAATAAAGCATGCACTATTTATCGTTTCCCTGCATTTTGAAAGGTCGAAACCGTGCGCAATATATTGTCTTATTGAAAGGTAGCCTCGTTGAGAAGTCAAAGATAGTAAAAATGAAATTAGAGCAACCGTTGTTACCTTTTCAAAGAAGGATATAACGATAGCTGTCTTAAAAAATAGATATGGAACCACGGTATTACACTATACTAGGATGCCATATTAATTTGGAATTCCAAACTTTAAGTGTTCATACTTATCGGCTAATACAAGATACGTCCATCAAGATGCTTATCGAACTAGCATTTTTTTTGGTAAAAAAAGACGTGATGCAACTCGTGTATTAATAATCATTGTCCAACGCATCCCTGTACGTGTGTATCTGTTTAATGTAGCATCAAAGTAATCTGCAGGAATGATTACGATGCTGACAGTTTGTTCTATGACAAATATTTTCGTTTTTCTTTTGCGCATACTTCTCTTTCTGTAAATGAGCCATTTAATAGCTGGAGGTGTATGAAATGTATGTACTCAAAGCCAAACATTGAGAATATATCAGTGCTCTCAGGAGTAATGGTCTGTTGCAATTAATATCCTGTGCATAGAATTCTGTAAAACAATCCGGATTCTATTAATTATACAGTCACATGACACTCGGATGATCATGGAACAGTAGACAAAAATTTTGTGAATTTATAAACCACAATCCTTGAATGCACAATGATGACGTGAACAAATATCGACACGTAAATCAATCGGAATGACGTGTTGAGAAATCTCATATAATTTTATGAATTAAGAAGTTGTAATATAACTGCTACACTATAATGCTCAATTTGAAATTAAGTCATTTTTGGTAGTTTTTTTTCTTATATGGCTCTACATTTGAAATTTTAAACCAAACAATTATGCCTGTGCACATGTAGTCATTATTGTTATAGTAAAAAAAAATACTTTGTAATTTGTTTAAATTTCGTCATTGACGTTTTAGAATTTAGGCATGTATTTCCAAATGTTATCAATATAATTCAAATTTTCCTGTAAAAATCAGAGGTTTATCTTATCAATATATGATGACAAGAAAATAGTTCCTTTAATAATCCTATATCAGTAAATATAGGAGAACAAATCAGATCTCTAAGAAAATTTAGAATGACAGTTTGAAGCTGTTCTTTTCTGGGTCGTTTCCTCATAGGACATAAACAAAGATCTAGTGATTATATATCTGAACTATTTTTCTTCTTTGAGCTAGCTGATTGGCATTTTGAAAAGATAAAATGACATAGAAGTATAGAGATAATAAATTGAGAAGGCCAGTTTGAGAAGGTGACACTTCCTTTAATTTCTGACATCTTGAATATTAGATGTCTAGAAAAATTTAATATCCTTAGTTTTTGCGATCTATTCCAAAATGATTTTTCGTAATTAAAGGCAAGGATAGAGTTAATTTTGTTTTTAACTGTAAACTCTGTAAATTTGATTAAAAAACACAGATTTGACCAAATTTGAGTGTATTTTCTTAAGAATTTTAATTATGAATATATTTTACGCGCTCTTCAAAGTTTTTCTGTTTCAATGAAATCTTAAAATATCTAAATATGTGCACCTCACATTTCTATTAGAAACATTACTTTGTTCTTCAAACTGGTATGTCGAGTACTTTTAATGAAATATTGTACACAGAATGACTACTTAATTATGTCCACACTTTAAATGTTTCTTTGGTGCACTTAAGCGTTTTGTGAAGCTTCAGTTTTGTGAAGCTTAGCAATAAACTGCGCAACGTTGATAGATCGTTTGTGGAGTCTGAGTCTATCCCCTGAAAAATAGTACTAACCAATAATACGATAATGAATGGTGGTTAATGAATGGCTGCTTTACATTAATTCAAAAAATGCTATGTAAGACTAAGGTATGGGAACTGTAGGAATAATTCAACAAAATGACACATCTTACTCTTCAAATTAATCATTTGCAATGGTAGCACTTAAGCAGGACACACTATTTCTATTGAAAATACCAACTGTGTGTGTGCATTTCGATATAGTTATAAGCATTACTTGATATACTTCGTCAGCAACTGTTTTTGTACATGTCTTGTTTAGACATAAGTACATGCGAAATAAAGTGCGAAAAATACCGCAAAATCTTTTCGTCCAAACATCCATTTCAATGCCTCCTACAAATTTGAAGTGTTATAGAAATACATCTAAGGTATCTGTGCTTTCATGTTGTTTCCGACACTCGGTCATCTACGTAAGAAACAAAACAAAAAATAAGATCCATATGATCACATTACATTTCTTTAATTGTTCGCAAACAAAATCTTGTGCTACTTTGAGACTTTCCAAGTGAAAAAATATTTTCACTCGCCATTGACTTCCATATCCTTTAGTTACTAGTAAGCGAACACTGCACTTAGATACAGTTTGAAATGATTCTTGATTATGGGAAGAGAATTAGATAAAAAAAAATCCCGTTTTTGAACAATTAGACCTTAAGACATGAAATTTGGCAAATGTATTTGTTTTGTTTAGTAGAAAACTGCTAGGAACGGGTTATTTGAAACTCAAGTCAGAGTGGGTTGTAGGACCATTATAAAATATAATTCCCTTTTTCCAACTATTAGAAAATTAATTCTGGCAAACGAATTTTTTTTGTTGAGTAGAAATTCGCTAAAAATGTGTTTTGCAGAAATTTATTTCCAAAGAATGAGGTTGTGGAGGCATAAACGATAAATGCACATATTCTGGTTTAAAAATTCCAGTCATATAGTGTCCTGTCCAATTTAAAATGAAGTGGTTAGAGCTACAAAAATATTTTTGATTTTGATTGCAAATGAAAACTTAATACTAAGACATACATATCAATGATTTAAAATACATAAAAAGTCACACAATATCATGAAATACGCAGCAAAGCGGGTAGGTAATGGCTAGTATTATATAAATGTAGGTTACAAAAATCTTAGAAAACATAGGTTTTTAAGCAATTGCATTATTTTTTACACACAATGCTTCAAGAAGAAAATCAAGAAAATTCATCACGCAATAAAAACTTCAGCGTCATTTATCGCTATCTAGCTACTTAGCAGATCAGATAGCAATCCCTTTTTTAACGGACGAATGAATTCTCATTTTATAAAGAAACTGGTTTTCAAAGCCTAGCAGTCCCATTTCAGTAAAGTAATATTTTTAAAAAAATGAAAATGAAGCAGAAACATGCACATAAGGAGTGAAGGATCCAAAAATAGCTGGCGAAAAGAACTATCAAGAGAAACCGCAGGAAGTTTAGCCAAGAGATGAAAAGGCTTTCTGTGAATTACTTGACCGTATTCAATGGATGAAATAGGCAGAAAGCGAACTTCTTTTTTATTTCTTCCTATGTTACTCTCGTGAAAAATTCTTACAGAATGCAACGAAGAGAAGTGGGAGTGCTCCCCCCTACTTTTTTTTTGGAAGAAGAGGTTTTTTTCGACTAGATCCTGCTCAACTAAAATAGTGAGCATAAAATTCAAATTCCATAAAGTTCTAAACAACAAGAAAGAAAAATTTACCATTATATACTTTATGGTAAAAATTACAATTCAATTGCTACTTGTATAAAGACGAGTCGAATTTTTTTTCTGTTCCAACTGCTTAATAGTAGATGCTTTTCCCCCGATTTTGTACAGTAATAGCAATGTTCCATACTTTAAAACAGGATATCTTAAATATTTTGAATCTTAAAAATAATGGAAATTACGATAAATTTGCCTTGCTGTCTATAAATTAGTTTAAAATGATTTTAATTGTGAACAATGGTTACCAATAGTATGGAAGCTTACTTTTGAATAAGTTATTTGTAAATAATAATCCTATTTTCAAAAACGTAATATTATTCATAAATATTTCACAAATTCCCTTATGATTGTAATGAAACACAAAGAAGTGTTATACGTATACATTTTTTATTTAAAAAAAGCATATATTTTTTCCTCAAAAATCTCCAATGAAAAAAAATAGCTGACATATTTTATCATTTAAACATTTTCTATTGCATATTATACTTTATAAGGTTTTGCATTCATATCTTAAAACTATAGAGAGTAAGGTTTGAGTTATACGAGGGTCACTCTGAAATTTTTAAAGTTATACTTACAAAATTTTAGGAGTGTTCAAAGTAGTCTCCTGCAGCATGAATGCACTTTTATTTGCGAATTTTCTAGAGATTAAATACCTAAAACCATTACTTTCTTGGAAATGATGAAAAAATGAAACTATAGCCACATCAACGTCTTCTTCTGAGTGTAAACGAAGTAAACAGTTTACAGTAAAATTTATTTTTTACAGTGAAAATAACCAAGTCACACATAGCTAGATCCGGAGAATAAGGTGGTTTCATTTGTTTTTGCTTAAGAAACTCAGCTGTTAATCGAAGATGCAGTGCATTGGTGAAGCATTAGTCCCCTAACATTAACTTTTTGGAGAATTTCCAGAAGACATTTATTCGTATACCAGTTTGCTGTTACTTTCTGTACTTTCATCTTGATGGCTTTGATGAATCCCGAACTTCAGAAGAAAAAAAACGGCGTACATTACTTTTTTCATTGCTCTTTGGCCTTACCATTGTCGGCGTGGGATCATCTTCAAAGACTCATACTTTGCTTTCTTGACGTGTTAGAACAGTATTTACGTTTCATCACCCATTACAATTTTAGAAATGATACGGTGACCACCATCATTTAGCAATTTAAAGGATTTTTTTTTTACTGATTCCGACACGTTCCTCTTTTTAGTGCTCAGTTAGATTATGAGGAACCCAAGGGCAAACTAGTTTTTAACACGCTTTTATAAGTTTCACTTGCATGTAATGGAATCTTAGAAATCGATTTTTACTTACTTAAAAAGATCGGATTCATTCGAAATTTCGCACACTTGTCAAGGACCGATGACAATACAATAATTTCATAATTTTGTTCCATTGTCCTTTTCAGGATTGTCAGGAATAAAGATAATCAGATTGGGCGACATTCCATATATCACTTCCAGATTTGGCGACATATTGCATATATAATTTTTAAAATTGGCGACTAGTTCCATATACCATTTTCAGATATGGCGAATAATTTCTTACATCATTCCCAGATTTGGCGACAAATTTCAAATTTAGCGTCTAAAAGAATAAGATGTAACCCTAAGCCGAGTGTTTTGAATTTAAAGCTAATTATATGCAACTATAAAATACACTTGTGGTTAATAGAAATAAAACAAACAAAAAAAGTGTTCTGTATCTTAGAAAGTAAAGGGTAGGTGGGTGTTAGAAATTTCTTACCATAATATAAACATTTTTCTAAAAATGAAAATAAAAAAAAATCTCGTGCATGTGCAAAAAAAATAATTTACGTTCTAACTGCTAAATACTTTTTATTTTTATAAAGGAATACGTTTAGAAGTGGTGATACAAATTAACATTATAGCAATACGTTTAAAAGGTGAAAAAACGATTGACACAAAAAATAACCATGTTTTTTTAACTCGCTTTCTTTAATGTCTGTCCGGGAGGATTTTGTAATTGATTTTAAACTGTGCGACTTTCGGAAGAGCTAGAGACTTGAAATTTGGATCATAGCTAAGAAGTGGATAATAATGCATGAAAATGTGAAAAAAGAAAAAAAAAGCGAAAAGGTGGAATTTTATAATTTTAAGTCCTTTATAAAAACATGGTACATTATTTTTTTTTAATTCGAACTTTTTCTTCTTAACACACTTTTATTTGTTTGACCTGTTCTATAGAGACGCAATCTAATATAATGACACGGGGCTCATCTTAGTGAAAAAGTGGAGTTAATAAATACACTTCAGACCCATTAGTTTTTCACATTTGAAGAGCAAGACTAATTCCTCAGCCACGTAATTCGAGCTTCAAATATCAAACTCAAGAATAAATTCAACAATGAATAAATGATCGTTTAAAAAACTAAAAAAACACGCTTTTATTGTAGTTCGAACTAAAAAATAAAAAATAAATTATAGTTAAAAAAAAAAACTAAAAAACACGCTTTTATACTGAATCGAACTAAACAGTAAAAAAAATTCTTAATATAAGAATAAAATGATTAACGAGAAAATGAATGTCATTGGGATAAAAGCGTGGGGTGTTCTATAAATATTCAGTTGTTATAATTTCTATAACTTCTATCCCAAGTTAGTGTAAAAATGCAGTCCAAAGCACCCCACGCTTTTACCCCATTGACATTCATTTTCTCGTTAATCATTTTATTCTTATATTAAGAATTATTTTTTTTTTACTTTTTAGTTCAATTCAGTATAAAAACGTGTTTTTTAGTTTTTTTTTAAACTATCATTTATTTCATATGTAATTTTTCATGAGTAAATTTGTACATGGATGTGGATCTAAAGTTAAGTTCCTTCCGTATCATTTGGGAGGTACAGCGATTTTCATCCATTTACATTTTTGGAATGGCAGACACATTATCTGGGATTACTGCCGACCGGGACTTCCTGTGTGTTCTTCATCCTGAAGAGAATTTTGACCACTGCAAAATTCTTTAAACCATCTGAATACAGTAACACAACATTGAGATTCATCACCAAATGAAAATTGTAGCAATTGAACGCATTCCTCATAATTTAATCCACTTTTAAAATCATAGCGCGATAATGTTTTTGCATCAACTCCATTTTCTATTCGGTCTAAAATGTATTCTATGCTAAATAACTTGAAATATGTTAGTAAAAAGTTGTCTGCTGTGTTAAAATGCTTTATATTTTCAAATTAATTTGGTTTTATAACTTTTTATCTGCGTGTATCTCAAAAATTTCAGAGTTAGCCTCGTATATGCTGTTTTTCTAAAATTATACTTAAGTTTATTGGCAATGTTTATTAGAAGAAAGATGTGAAAGTAATTAGTAAAGTCAACGAGTTTCAGTAGTCTTAATTTTCTTCCTAATGATGCATAATAACGGTATAAATATTACAATTTTCCTACTCTATTTAAAATGTATTGATGTTATTAATTTTGTACTTTGGAATTATCGTTTTAATTAGAATTAGCTCTAAGGAATCAGTATTAAATAATTTAGAATTCTAGAAGTAGTTTTTAGGGGTTCGAGAAATTAATTTATAGTAGTAATTTTATCACTTTTTTCATTATTTTTGGAATTATCAACTTTAAGAAGTGGTATTTTATTACAAACCTTTGCTTTTTAAATATAAAACTATAACTTAAAATTGCAATCACGATCATAAGGAGAAAATATTAATTACAATATATTTCCTTTGATTTCATGATTTCATAAATAGGATGCTTTTATCTTATTTGTTTGTATCCAATTTGTAAAAAGGAATTGAATAAAATAAGTTTAATAATTTTTATTGAATGTCATGTAAATAAAACTTGCAAGTTTTAAATGGGTCATTTAAAAGGAATATATTTGTGGTTATAAATGCTGATAAAATGCGCTTTATCTACAAGAAATATTGAACTCGTTCAAGCCATTGAGCTGCTATCAATATATTATTCAGAATAATTTTTAATTAAAGACTTAGATTGTAGAAATATTCTAGAATTTAAATAGTCAAGTATTGATCTACAGATGACTTATGTAAAATTTATTAATATTTTATTTAAGCATAAATCTACTTTGATTAATGTACAAGCTAATAGATTCTGTAGCTGAAAAATAAATAATACATTTACGAGGGTTTATATGATAAATAACTTCTATACCTTTAAGTGCATACGCATAACAATAGGTTTGTAATTAATTTAACGTATTCTACGATTTTAATTGAAATTACAATTATTCTACGATTTAAAGTACAAGCATAAATATGTCAGTTATTCCTGCACTCTTATAGAAAATTAGTTAATGCACCTAACTCATTAACACAATAGAAATCCTTTATAAAACATGCTATCCTATACATTTTCTATCAACAAAAATAATGAATAATTATTGTAAATCAATTATCTGTTGAGATTATGCGGCTTAATAGTAAATTAAATACTTGCATTTGATTATAGATACTCGATACGTAATATCATAGAATTTAAATAGCAAGTATTTTGTACTGATTATCAATATGTTGAATTCAATTAAGTTTCTCGAACTCACATAAAGTTCAATGCATTATTAATAATTCATGAGCGTCGATTTCTTATTTATTAGTAGAACAATGTAATCTTGTGCCATGTTTTTGAAGTTATAATGTGTTATTAAACTTTTAGAGGCATTCTTAAAAGTTTGGGCCAAAAGACATGTGCCATGGATTTTAATATATAATTGTTTTATTTTCGTTTTTGCAAGGGAAATATTTTTCCTAGCAACAATTAAAGACGAATTGGTATCTTTCCATTTCGGCGGTGCAAATCCTGCCAAGATGGCATGATTAGCAACCACACTCACTATGCACATAAAAAAATATCAAGAAATATTAGTTCTCATTGGTTTTTCATCTATTTTTGATGCATTTTGAGGAAAAAACGGTACTGATAAGAAAAACCACTATTTGTTTTGAAAATGTAGTGGTAAAAGTTTACCAGCAGGAATATTCCATTAGACATCGGTTGTATCATATTTAGCGACTTTTTCACCTGCGCTGGAAAAACGGAAAAGTACCAAAAATTAAATATACAGTTAAACATAAGTGTAGTTGAAGTTAAACTTAATAGCAAATAATAAGTAACGTATATATGATTGTGCACTCCAAAATTTAAACCCCCGTATTTGTTAATATTTTTAAAATAATTCAATTTCTTCTGGTAGATATTTTTCAAATTTTTCAATGTCATGAAGTACTTTTCATTCGGATTTACACCCATTTGTGACTTCATTTCAATATGTATCTTGTTTATTTAAATATTTATCATCACCGGAATCGTTGTGACTTTCCAGAACTATATCTACATTCTTGCTTTCTTTCATTCTTCGAAGAACACGTGGAATGAATTTTTTATTTACAAGCAAATTTTAAAGACTTAATTAAGAAAATATAATTTTGTCAGTGTACGTAAAACAAAGTAATGGTCAATTTTATAATGCCGATTAAATAGATAGTTTTACGAAATTTAACTCCAAACTAATGAATGAAGCAGAGTACTACAAAGAATAAACGAAATAATTGAAAGAGAAAAACAAGGAAATTTAAGTTTAAAAAAGAGCTAATGCATTTCTTTGCTTGGGAGAAAATATGGTTGAATGTAAATACTACTATTTAAAATCAACTAACACTATTTAATAAGAAAATGACTTTATTTTACAACTACTAACTATCTCACACCTTATACAAAACTAAACTAATTCTCATCTTATTACAAAATCTCAAAGTCTCCTCTTGAACAACAATTACTTTCTGATTTCGGTGTCTTTTTTTAAAAGGGTGTATAAATAACATATTTATCATAAAATTTGCTTAAAAATAAAGTTTTAGAACATGAATTCAGTTGTTTTTTTAATGGAAACGGAGTTAAATTTAAATCGCTTTTAAAAGATATCCTTATACCCACCTCATTTAATGGGATACTTATGTTCTTCCAGATTTTATTGAATAGCAGCATTGATCAGCGTTTAAATGATAGTTTTCATTTCGTTTTAGATACTGACACAATTTTTAGGAGTTAATTTTGATTATTTTCCAATTAGTTTTTATTACACGGAATTAATAAGCTAAATTTTTTCTGAGCATAAACTGGAAAATAATGTTTATTTTCATATTAATTAATGGTAATGATAAGCTCTACTGTGCAAAGGTTGCGAGTTGTTTATGAGAATTCGAAGAAAGTCCTCCAAACACTCTTAAGCTCATCCAAAACACTCATATATTCTGCATCATTTAGATTGTTTCTCTCTCTTTCCCCAAAATTATGTTAAATAACAACAATTCAGTTCATAGAATTAGGTCTTGGCTGAAATTATTGCTTATCCTCCACTTGTTTACGCAACGAAATGCTTAAACAAGGCTTCGTTATTGTAAACAGATCACGAACTGGATTGACGGTACGGGATTCTTGCTACATCTCATCGGAAGACCATTTCTAGTTTGATTTTGTTCAATCTTCAACAAAATGCATTAATGGACGTTTAATGGGTCAGAACGAACATGCCCCACCCCCTTGTCTCTACTCTGGAGTGTCTAATGTGGCAGGTGAGAAAGAAGTGTATTTATTTAGTCAATCAAGCACTGTTAGTCTCCCATTTTGCTTTAAATGAGTTAAGTAAAATCTGTTTTTTTTGTTTTAATGTAGAACGAGAAAAAGTTACGAATGTTTGTAACTTTATTTATTTTGTAACTTTATTTCATATTAGAACAAAAGGATTAGAATTTTATACCAACAGAGCAAACTCTCCTTTTTTTTATTTTTTTAGGATTTAGATTAGGAATATAAGGCAATACATACGGTTATAACTAAGTCATGAATTTCCATTTGAATTAGTGCAAAAGCACCTAAGATTTTTAAGACTGAACGAAGGAGAGAAAAGAACAATTTTGTCTACATTTCTGAAAACAGTAATAGATTCTCAAGGGCTTAATAAAATGATTTCATTTTGATATTGATATTAAAATTTACTTGGAGTTCTTGATGAACTTTATACTTTTTTTTATAAAAAATAGAATAAACTCTCAACTCCTTCGAATATATTTCAACAAAATGTTACAAGTCAGTTTCTCAAAAGAAATAATTTTTTTTAAATAAAAATTACTAATATAAATAAAATTGTAAAGCGATTCCTATTTAGGTCAACAAAAAAATTATTTTAGTTACTTTTTATTAAATAGTTACATTTAATAAAGGTATACATATGACAAAAACACAACATTAAGTGGAAAAAAAATATAAAGTGATTTTCCTTGTGTTTTTCCATTTTCCTTTCTATATATGGTGTTGGGCTATTTTTTTTGTTCATTACAATTTATTCGTTACTTAAATTTAATTTTTCCAATAAAATAGCATAGTAAAGGGAAATCATACTCTCAGAAGTTAGGCCAATTCAAGTGGGGTTCGAACCCTCGACGTTTGGAATTGAAATCCAACGCGCTATTCATTGCGCAACAGGGGCACAACACACACACACACACACACAACACACACACAAACGACTTTCCTTCCTATATATGCCGTTGAACTATTATTTTTGTTTGTTACTAATTATTCATTTTTTTATGTAATGAATGAATTAATATTTGAAAAAACTGACTAACTTTTTTAACTTGTTTTGTCATTCACTACAAGTTTAAAAAATGTATTTTAACTTGAATGGATGAATAGAAAGTATTTAAGTAACGATTGAAAATTTGAACAAGTCATATTTACGTATATATATATAGAGAGAGAGAAAGAGAGAGGGAACTGATAGTAGGAATTGAAAAAACAGCATCATTTGTCTGCCATGTTGCGACAATGTACACCCGAGTTGGCTGAAAAATCGGTTTTCGAAGCAAAATGTTATTGTTTTAACAGTTACATTTTTACAACATTGAAGACGAATCTAAGTTGGAGTCGAAGACCAGTATAATTAACTTAATTTAATTTAACTAATGGTTTAATTTTTGAAAAAACTGTATTATCATCAATGTCATCCACTACAATTTTTAAAAAAATGTACTTGGACTTGAATGGATGAATAGAAAGTATTTTATTAACGATTGAACATTTGAACAATATGTATATACATAAATAAATATATAGAGAGAGACCGAGAGTGAACTAATATTAGGAATTGAATAAAGGTGAATATTGGAAATAAGAGCAGACAAAATTACTTAATGTATGCCAAAATCTGTTTAAAATAAGCATAAAGTAAATTCATTTGATGCTATTAATTTTTTCATCCAATTTCCTTCTAAAACGTTGTTATTAATTAGTTTATAACCGTTGTGTGGCTTATTGGAAACGAAATCTTACGGTCGGGCTAGAAATATGTATTTAAGCTTTAATTAGAAAAACATGTGCCAATCCACCATCTGACACAGTTTACCGCCTTTTTTTCACTTACCTGGCGTGACTCTACTAAAACCGGTCTCCTTCTCAGCTCGCAAAATCCTTTCTCATATGGTTTTGAAAAGTGAATTCACCTGCGGATGCAATTTAGAGAAGTCTTTCTGAGAAAGTAGGGATAATGTGTTTCGGAAAACCCTTGTCTAAGGCAGTTACTCTTTTCTTAAATTTTATTGAATGTGAGTTTAGCCAAAAAGACGCTTTCTTTTTTTAATTAGAGGGATATATAAAAACAAAATACATAATTAAATAGTTGTTTTTAGTCTGAAATAAGAAATTGAGTAAATGGAAAAACCTTTAAAGTAGAACCGTATTCACTTTCGTATCTTAAAAATAACTTCGAGCAATAGCGATAAAATTATTTTCATTTCATATATGTATTTATCAAATGATTAAAATCAATAACTTGGACATAATGAAGACCACGATAGTTCTATATTCACAGTCATGTGTTCGTGAACAGCGAAATGTTAGTCAAGACACATATCCTCTCATGTCCTGATTCTACTTAAGGATCTTTTTTTGTCCTCAAGTTAGCCTGTTTTGATGTTAGAAAAGACTTATGGGGATGGTGTTCGAGATATTGTGTGTTTTGTGTCTGCATAATATTTCTTCGTGTAACTTATGATAATACGCCTTTCACATGGATATAAATCTTGTGGAATATGTAGAGTTTATCAAGGGAAGAAGACAATTAACAATTTGAATTTTTTAGGTTTTTTGCTTAGCAATACGTATTAACAATTCAACACAAATAAGAAGTTAGTTGCAAAATTTTTTTATTACTTTAACTTTAAAAAATATTACGAGAGAGTATGGTATGTGAGTTAACAGGATTAATGTAATTTAAATTGTGTAAATGAAACAGATAGAGTTTTAAATTATTTTTTATAAAAACTTGAAAAATCTATTTCTTAATTTGGTTAAACAACCTCAGTAATTCATGTTATTAAATATGTTACGGATCTATACGCGTCCTTCTACTACCCTCTTGGGAAATCTTTGGGCTATCAAGCACAACCAACCCTTTTGGAAGAAGAAACCGTGGTATGCAGATTAGGTCAGTTATACAAAGTATAGGTTTGCTAGCTAGTGGGTAAGATAGAGGAAAATAGATGATTAGACGGAAGTTGCCTGGTGATTGAAATAGTAAGAAGCTGAAGATAAGGAAAGAAATTGACCTATCAGGTATTAGTTATATTGATAGAGCGTTTTGAGCTTTAGATTGTTAAAGAAAATTAGGTGACGACTAGGTCACATAGTTGTAGTGTAAATCAAATATTAGAGTTGTGGATTGATCCATAAAAGGTGGAGGCCTTCTCAGAATTCTAGACTCTCGTAGCAAAATTTCCTCTGCCCTTTCTGGGAACATCTCATCCTTTTTGATTAATTAAATTGTGTCTGTGATAATTAGTGTGCTGAATAAATGGTTAAAAAGTATTATGTCGAGTCGTACTTCACTTCCACTCACATCTCTAGCCGGGTCCAAGAGTAGATCCAGAGTGTTACAAATCTAGTGATAAAAATGTTATTTTTAAATCAGTCAGAAATGCATTTAGTTGCAAGTAAATCTATTCAAAATTTCAACAAAAAAAATTATCTTTAATACTTAGTTTTTCTGGTGTAAATTCGAATTTAACAATTTTGATATATCAAGAACAGGAAGGCTATTTTTTCTTATTTCTGAAAATAGAAATTTATTACATGTTACCGGAATGATTTTAAAAAAAAATTGCATCGAATAAATTTGAATCGTTTTCAGAAACAAAAGGAAGACGCATTTATAAATACATGATAGTTTTAAAAAGTACTTTTACATTCCGTGTATATTTTATTTTTCATAAAATAAAATTTGACTCCAAGCATTTTACTTTGAAAAGTTGTTCTAAGGTTACATATTAAGTATCAAAATGTATCATTTTATGTCTCTACAATTAGCTTGTGTTTACTTCTAAAGTTACCGATATGCACCTACAACTGTATTGAAGGGTGCTAAATGCAAGACTGGTTCGACTATTATGTTGACAATAAACATGAAGATAGTAAAATTTTTACGATTTTACAACTATTCGCCCTTTTAAAAATCGTCATAAACTTTGTTCTTTCGCGAATGTCTATATTTTATGATTGTCTCGAAATACTCTAAAATACAAAAAAAAAATGACCAATTAGTAACATTAAACACAAACGATAAGAGATTAATATTTTAAAGTCATTTAACGTATAAAACACCACTGAAATAATAAAACGTCTTCAATCAGAAGAATATTTGTAATATTGCTATATGAAATAGCCTTGAACTGCCTTTATTAGATAGAATTATATTAGTTTATAAAAAACTAGGTAAATGCTAATTAAAAGCTTATAATTTTTACAATCATATGAGGCTTTTTAATATATGTAATCATGAATCTAAGACAAATGTCTGAATTTTTTAGTATTTAAATTATCTTGTGGTACCTTCGTATTTTTCTCTAGATTAAAATTATTTTTTCTATATATTAACATGTTATAAAATATCGATGCGGCAATACATTTCCATAATGTAACATTGCTATCATATATTTTATTTGCCCTAAAATAGACACTGTAGCCGAGTCTTCATGTGAAAATCTTTAAGAAAAGACCAGTTGATTTCATCAGGAACCAAAACCCATAGTAATTGACTTAGATCAGGGGTAGTTAACCATGCCAAATATGTGGAAAATATTTCACACGGGCCGCAATAAAATAATCAATGATAAAAACACACACTCTGAGACCAATACTGTGAGAAATTGATTTAAAATGTCAAAACTATTTTATGATTTTAGTACTCTATTGAATTCTATCAAACACAGACATACACGGATTTTCGAATTTATGTATTTTTTACTTAGTCGGAATAGTTTCGATTTCCTTTCATCCAAGGCCAAGCCTCTATTTTTCATTCTACTGCAATACAAAAAAGTTACCATGCAGTTTAATAATTTAATTTTTTGTATAAGGCTTCTCATATTTTTATTTCAAATATAAATTAATGAAGTGCAGAATGCCAGGAAAGAGTTTTGTCTGAATTCTTCCAAGCAATCGGTATATTTTGCTTATAATTAAAATTCAGTTTCATCCATAAAATTGTCCTCCATTTCAGTTAGCTACTTCACTGTTATTTGTTGTTACTAACAGTTACATTTACGTATTAAAAATGAATCTCGTGATTCGTACTTGTATGTGATCGACAGCTAAATTGATAGCTTTGATTGCTTGAATTTCCCACTAAATTTTTAATACATTGTTTTAAAACAATTTTACATATTAAAGCGATGCTCCATGACAAGGCCAATCAGAAAAGCTTGACTGGTTGCAAGCTAAATCACACTTAATGTTTAGAAACACAGAAGCAGTTAAATTATTCTAGGACACCATCAGTCTTGACATTTGACGAGTTTGCGTGTTCACTATCTTTTCTGACATTCTCTCTTTAAATATCACATCACCCGAAGTTGGGCTCTTTCGACTCTATTTGCAGTTATTACAACACATTGTCCTAGTGTTCTCACTAAGAAAGAAACCACGTGCATTCATTGAATTTTTCATGTTACCTATGGCTATATATTGTTCTTAAGTTTTTGATATCTAAGTTATATCATTTATATTGAGAAACATTCTTGCAGGCATCATCTCTTGATTTAAATCGGATTTCTAAAATGGAAGTATATATATTATTTATGCTTCCGTAACTCTCCCCTCGGAATTAATTTACGCCGTACTCATTCTTATCTAACGGATCTTTTCTCAATAAAATAAATAAATAACGTAATTACCAAATTTTCAGTGTGTAGAAATAATAGTCCAAAAGTAGTAATTTTTGGCTTTAACGTCCTTGAAAACGCTTTTTGGGTGAACTTTCACCAGATCCATTATTAGTGGATCTTTACTCATTAAATTAACATGTTTTCGAAACATCAAATCTGTAAATCTTTTTTTATTTATAATGACTCCGAAATCCTTCGTAGGTATCGATTTCCGTAAACTCATTCTTAGCGGTTCTCTAAAAATGAATGAATTATGTTTACCAAATTTCCACTGTGTAGGACTAATAGCTCAAAACCAGGAACTAAATTCGATTTCAGCTTTGCAATCCCCCCCTCCAACGAGAGTCGATTTCCCTAAAGACCGCTCCTAGTGGACCTCCACTTAATAAGCATCATGTTTTCCAAATTTCAAATCAGACGGTCAAATAGTTCAAAAATGAAATTCTTGTCAAAAACGCATGCGCAGTTTCTCATGATTGTCGGTAGCCAGAAAACGCGCTTCTGGCGTATCTCTTCTCGATAAAAGAAACATGCGTATCAAATTTCCAGTCTGTAAGACTAATAGTTCAGAAACAGGAACGCGTGTAGCTATATCCCCACTTCCACCTTGGATTTGCTCGAAATCCCTTTTTAGTGGATCTCTAATGAATAACAAATCATATTTCCCAAAATTGCCGTATTTTCTTTCTTTTAAGTCAAGGATACTCAACCTTTTATAAAGCCGGGGTCACATAGATATGGCAGGTATTTCAAGCATAGTATGAAGATAATGTGGGAGGGAGGGAGGGGAGCACTGTAATACCAAAGCAAATTTACTCAAAATATTAAAATTCATTTTTTTTTTTTTTGCTTTTACTTTAATACTATATTAACCTTTCTATTAAACGAGTTATGGGTAGTTGAATTTCCTTTCATCCTTGACAAGATTCTTGTTTGCATTCTACTATAAAAAAAAGCAAATTGTAAGCAAATTTGATATAATTGATTGCTTGGTTGATAACATTTTTCACTATATTGCTTGGTTGATAAAATTTTTCACTATATTGCTTGGTTGATAAAATTTTTCACTATATTTTTAGTAAATTGTTCTTGAATTATTGAATTTCTTAGTGCAATGGGCCACTAGCGAGCCACTCAGAAAAGCCAGTGGCCAAACATACTATCCTCCGGCCACTGGTTAAATATCACTTCCTTAGATTGTTGGAGGCACAAGGGACTCCTGAAACCGTTCCCCCTATGACTCCTCTAAAGGGTATACGCAGGATAACTCTTTTAGAAGCCATGTGAGACTGGATTTTCTAGCATTGGAGACCGGGTTTCGTAGAGTCACGTCTAGTAAGCGATAGAAGAATGGCGGTTTGCTTATTGCCAGATGACAGATTGACATGTTCTGGTAATTAAAGCTTAAATGTGTATCACTAGCCTGACTGCGTGATTGGTTTCCAGTACGCCACAATAAACTAATATGCCAATGTTCATAAATTTATTGCTGTCATTGTTTTTGAAAAAATTTACAGGAAAAAGTTAACAGTATCATATGAAATGACAGTTTGTGTATGTAAAAAAAGTGTTGACCTACATTAAATTATTTTATCTCCTCTTATTTCCTATCTTCTCCTTTATTTTTTAAATAACGAAATTTATTCTTTTGAGTACCTAACTTGTTACATTTTGTTGAAATGTATTCGAATGTGTTGAGAGTTCATTTTTTATATAAAAATCCAGTTCATTAAGGATTCCAAATAAGTTAGTACCATAATCAATGTGAACCCATTTCATTAAGTACTTGAAAATTTATATCTGTTGTCAGAAAAATAGGCAGAATTGTTTATTTCTCTCATTCGTATAAGCTTAAAAATCTTAGGTGCTTTATCCCTTATTTAAAATGTTGAATATTTGTTTAATTTTCTAATGCACTTTCTAGGGAACATTGATTATTTCTACTTATCTTCTTCCAAGACAGGAAGAAAGTTGTAACCAGTGTCGTGTGTTCTTTGAGATGTAAAAATCAGGCACTTTTCATTGAAAAGATTGATTTGAATCACTTATCGTAAACTTTATGAAGAAATCTGAAGATGAGAAAGAAGGTTGTATTACTTCGAGAAAATATTTTTAGCTCGTAAATGAAAATCGGCCCTTGGTTAAATTCAATTATTTTCTCCAAACTTAGTAGAAAAATCTTTTGTATTACTTATTTCATTTATATTACATGTATCTATATATAATCCATAATAATAGATACAAATATTTATAAAACTAAGTATAACTAGCCAAAACTGTAAGTAATATTAGCCACAGAAGAACTACAATAGCAAACTCTCGGCCTTAGAACCAAAAATGCAGGTTTAAACATGTTTTATGGCTAGCTATTTTTCACCTATAATTTGCCTATACTACTGGCCTATGTATATGCTTACTCGATAATAATGAGTATGTATCCGTGCATGCCTATATATACATTTAAAAATATATGACGCCCCTTTATGCTTTTTTTATTCGTGAAAAAAATATCTCCTCTCATTTTTTATCAGTCTATTTCGTGTATTTATCTATACATATCAGAATAAATAATTATATATTAAAACTAAATTCTTTTGCTCCGATTGACAGTTTTGTGTCGATATTTATATACTAATAATATTCTCTTATAGCATGTGCCTGTTACGATCTACTCAGGTGTCACAACAAATGAGTGTGAAATGTCTTGGCACGATGCCTAAAAGCAAAATAAAAATTCCAAAACAAGAAAGTAGCGGGAAATGCATTCTGTGGGCAAAATAATTTATCATCGCCACATTTTCATACTGTGTAGTCAAGACTAAAAATATCTTTACAATATAAAGCAAACTCCATCCAAGGAACGGGATGTATTCTAACATATTTTTCAAATAAAAAGATATACGAAAGCATATTTTTTATTCTTGTTCGGAATGAGTCAGAAATATTTATTTGTTTATTAAGTTTCGATAAGGTTCTATGCACGGAAGAACAGAATGGGGGGGGGGGTAATATTTATTACGGAAGTTATATGCACATTTGATTTTCTGCAATGAAAAGTATATTTGCTTGATGTTTTGAATCGTTTGTTAAAAAAATACTCATGTAAAAATAAAATTTCGTGAGCCCAAATGAATGTACAAGTAAGGGATAAATCTTGCCATTTTATGGGGAAAAATAACTGTTAAAGGAATGATCTTTTAATGTTTTAAAATAATGTTTTAATCACGTAAGATGATCATTAATATTTTACTTGAATGCTTCATTTTGGAAAATATTTTATGTAATTTGAAATATTTTTGAAACATTTATAAAAACATTGTTCCTTTTGTTGTTGTTGTTTTATTTACGATGCGTACATCATATTATTACACTTTGAAGGTATAATTATATTTTATTCATATTGAATCCAATTTGAAATATTACTTACTGTCATGCATCGATACTTATTAAATTTATACAATGATATAAGCATATTACAATGCACTATTTTATTTAATTTTTTAAATTCTTTTTAATGTATGCTCTTATTATTTTGTGGCTTTAATCCGCCTAGTAATATTAGTAATTTGTTTTACAAAAATTTATTCCTATTTATGTTTGTTCTTGTGATTTTTGTTTCATTTAAAATAAATGCATAAAAATTTATTTTATATTTTTTTATTTTACTTTTAAGAAAAACTAAGTTGTAACTTTATACCACTAAGATGTTGATAAACAAACTGCTGTAAGTTAGGTTAAAAATAAATGCTTTGAAATCTGATATTGGAAATGAATTATTTACCCTATATATAATAAATGAATATAGATGTGCTTACTTGAAAGACTTATTAATAATAAGTTATCTACGAGCATTCTTTTTTCATTTCCTACTATTAGTGCACTCTCTCTCTCTCTCTACATATATATATATAATCAAAATATCTTGTTCAAATTTTCAATCGTTAATAAAATACTTTCTGATCACCCATTCAAATACATTTTTAAAAAAGTTGTAGTGAATGACACTTGATTTTAATAAACATTTTTTTTTCAAATATTAGTTCATTAATCCAATTTTAAAAAATGCATAAAAAGTAACAAACAAGAATTATAGTCCTACATCCTATATAAAAAGGAAAATCGCCTGAGTGCAATGGATAGAGCTTTGGACTTCTAATCCAAAGGGGCTTCGAATCCCACTTGGGATGGCCTAATTTCTCAGAAAGTAATTTCTTTTTTAGTCTACTGTTTTATAAGAATAATTAAATTTAATTAATGATTAAATATTATCAAACGAAAAAGTATCGTTCAACAAAATATATAATAAGTAAAATGGAAAATTACACGGAAAATCGCTTCTTGTTTTGTCACTTAATATTGTGATTCTGTGATGTGTGTATACATATTTATATTAATTGTAACTACTTAATAAACAGTAACTAAAATAAAAATTTTCTCTGTTGACCTAAGAAAGAATTGTCTTAATTTTTTCCATATTACTTGTTAGTGAATACTTTCATTTGATTGATTGTTTATTAATGTCACACTAGAAGTGATTCGAGGACTTTCGGCTTCGGTGCTCTTTACTGTGAACCATAATCAAATGACTAGTAGGACACATGACTTGATGCTTCCTCTCTTAGCTTCCGCATCACCAGCGGAAAAACTACAGCCTCCACAGATTTAATGTACATCAGTGAATGGGCTCATAAATATCTGAAGGTAACACATAACATATAACATTGATATTGTTATGTAATCCAAAATGAAAATTTGTTATATATTAATGATAGTGAGTACCTCCTATAACAACCACGTTAAATTGAGCTTTTTTATGTATATTTTTTTCTCAGAAAATGTAAAAAATAAAAAATACAAATTTTGTCTGTATATTAAATATACTTTTTTTTTTTTACTGAAGTGATATTTTTCAAGTATATTGTTTAGTTTTTTCCAATACATGCAACGTAACAATATCACTAGGAATTTTTTGAAAGTTGTCATTTTTTCTTACGATATCTGGTCTCTGGCGAACTATTTTGGGAATATCTTAAAAGACTCACTTCAGTATATATAGCTACATATCAGTTATTATTTGAGGGGGAAATTGAACATACACTCATATAGTAGATTCTGAGAAAAAGGTACATGCACTTTTAAAAACATTACTTTGAGAAAATTGCATTTTTAATATAAATTATTACTGCATCACAAAAACTATGAATTACAACATGTATGTGCCCCATTTTGTTAAACATTAACATCTTCTTAATTTATTTTAGGAAAAATATTAAACAGAAGAATCGTAAAATGTCGATAACAAAATACATATTATTTTTCAGTGTGTGTCTAACAAGGTATTTTGTAGCATTTACATCAATTTTTTCAAATTCTGTGTAGTTTTTACCTTTGACCATAGTTCAAAGTTGACCATAAATCATCTTAAATATAATGTGAAAATATATCAATATGGCTTTAGTAGAGGAATTTGTGATTGCATTAGGGAATACATAATTATACGACATTCGAAAGTTTTCATTACGGTTTTGTATGTTCGCTTGCTAAACATAGTTTCTAAATGTTTTAAAACTCAAAAGTGCCTCTAAACTGGACAATTTTTTTCTAAAATAGCCCAAAGTAAAACTGTTTTTAAGTTTTTAAAAATGAAATTTATGTATTTTTATGTATATAACAAGCTTAGCATGCACCGACAAAAGACATTTCAAGTATTTTTATGTACCTTTGATTCAGAAACTTTTAAATACTAAAATTTAAAAAACTTCTCTGTGCAATAAAAAGGCATTTGTATTTGTACTGAAGTGAGATTTTTCGAATATATTGTTTAGTTTATTCAAAAATAAATTTTTATTGAACAGAACTGAATTTATTCAAAATTGTCACTTTATATCACGACATGAGCTTTGCAGCTAAATGTTTTTGTAATATTTCGAAAATCTTAATTCAGATGCACAAGTAAAAAAAGGAATGCGTAACGTAAACTAGCAGTGTATTAATACAGTAAATTTAGAAAAAGTTTATTTTTTAACTCAATTTTAAAAATAATTTTTTTTCGTAAGCAGTAATTTTTGTATGCAATCTTACCTCATCAAATATTCTGCCCTATTTTTAAATATTTTTTTTTAAAATTACCTCCTCCCTTTATTATTAGTCTTTTTTTTCTTTTATTTCTTTTTGGATTGTGAAAAAAATGCACATATTGCCTACATTAGATTATCTATATGGAGACGTTTCATGGTATTTACATCTTATTTGGAGCTCACCAGGTTCTGTTTCCTGTTTTTGATGCATTTAAAAAAAAAATAATGAATGATCAGCATTAAAAAAATAAACCACATCATAAACATAAAGTGAAATTCTTCAAAGCAAAAGCAATGTATTTTTAATTCGTGTTGTTATCGTGTTTAAATATCTGCTTATTTATCAAAGCAATGCATAAGATTGAATTATATTTTTCTTAAGTTGAATGTATTTTTTTCTTTTAATCCACAAAATGCTTAAAATAATAAAATCTTTCAAAATCAGCTTTATTTTAAATATTTACAAAACTTTCTAAGCCTACGTTAAGAAGTATGTAAGTGATGAATTTTATTTTAATGGCTATAGAAGACACACAATTGAGAACGTCTTAAATCGAAATAAACTGTCAAAAATGAATTACGTCGAAGTCATCAATTTGACCTACTTCTTCTTTTGATTTATGATATAGTCCGTTTGAAAGAATCTGTACTTTGACACCCAATAAATTATACATTGAGGAAGTTGTCCACTATATATAGAGAGTTAACGATCATTTATGTATTCATTATAAGTTGGGTTTTTTCCCTTTTGCTTTTTTTGTTTCATCACTTTTAGTAATAGCATATTATATAGCTTAAATTATTGTGCCTGTTACTCCTCTGCATTATTACGAATAAATTTATTCGTAATTTCATAGAATATCTTACTAATAAATGTCCGTTTTTAATTTTTATGTTTCTTTCCAAAAATATGTTTTTGTTGTCACTTCCATGGGAAACGGAACAGATTCTATTTGTTTACTGCCTGAATTTTCATGTCTGAATTTCGCATGTATAAATTATGAAAAAATTCCTTATACCATATTAAGAATAGAAAACAGAATTTGGATTTAAGAATCAATTTGAAGTATTTTTGTAATTTGATCATTTAAAGTTGTAATTTGAGATAAAATATTATTTCTAAGAATAATGAATATTTCTATGTACATATTTCATAATATTTCTTTTTTATAAAAGTATTTTATATTGTTTTAAATGATTGAGATGCACTAGCAGTGATTGGAAATTGTTAGTTTAGTTGTATACCTTGCAAATATTCTCATTTTTTAATGAAATCTTACTTCTAAATTGAATTGGATTGATAATGAATATTATAATGTGCATGCTTAAATTTACTTGTGAATTAATAAAATCCAAATTATGTACTCTAAGTTGTGCAATTTAATAATAATGTTCGGATATTTTTTTTCTGAAAGAAATTTTTACTATAAAATTTTTTAAACGCAGGTTAAGAAGTAGAAATCTAGGATTATGCCTACTGAACAGCAGTTAATACTAATTAATGTCTAAATAAACTGTAAACATAAAATTCATTCAAATATATAGATGGAGTGTTTAACATTTCCTAGTGTTCCTTTCCTATTCTGATACTAAGATTTAAAGTAACCAATAAAATTTCTAGTTACTAAGGAAAATATCCATGTCCCTCATTCAAACTTTTGAAATTATAACCAACTGGGATGCATCCCCCTCTCTTCCAACCATATTCCTAAAAAAAGAAATGGAAACCTAGCTTTATGGTCTCCCATTGAATGAAAAAGAATGCCTTGATAATTTACAGATAAAGCTTGAAATTTCCAGCTAAGGGACTCATTTGAACTAAAGAATGGAACATTGATTGCTTGCCAAATTTGTCGATTTTTTACATTGTCCTCAGAATGAAAAAAGGGGGGGGGGTTCTTTTTCAACAGAGGAGAAATATCTTCAGAAATAGTCTGTAACAGCTTCCAGTGCTTGAATTATGGATCTGTAGCTCCTCCTAATTTTATTACTAATTCATTTAATTTTAAATTTCAACTTTTAAAACTTAATATTTAAATTTACGATTTATTGAGGAATAATTAGAGTAATTTTAATTTGAATAACTCTAAGGAGTAGGTTAAATAAAAGTACATTATTGTTAATCTTTAGTTTCCTTCTATTACCTGACGTACATTTTCAGAGTTTACTGAGTATGATTCTTTCATACTTCTGCAGATCTTGAATTACGTAACTGACTGCCTAAGCATTAGACTAGTATATCCTATTTTCTCGCTCTTGAGTGGCTTTAATAGCTTAATGTTGAAGATAAACAATCATGCTTATGACTAGATTTAATTAAAGGGCTTTTTTTAAAGAAATAATCGAAAATCATTTATTAAAAAAGACCAAATTGTGTTTCATATCTGAAGCTTCCTTTAATTCTCTACAAAATCAGCTTCTCCATTTAAACATTTTTTTTATCTGATCACGAGTTTCAGAGATCCCATTTTATACTCTTTCGTCACAAGTGAATAAAACCAAGCCCCCATAGCTTTCTTTGAGACGAAACGTATACCACCGAGAAACTTTTACCATCATTTCACAGTAAAAACCTTTTAATTCACAACTCAGGGAAAAGACGGTAATCTCTAAGAGCAAGATGCGGACTAGCAGGCTTATGTTTGAATGCAGTTTACCATCACTTAACGTACTGGCGGGAGAATAGTGTAACACCTAAATTCTGAAGTTTGTGAACAGATCCAACAAAAATTTTAATGTAAGAGCTTATTAGTAAAAAAGTGAAGGGAGATTCAGATGTATAATATAACTCTTTTATTTCTCAATAAATATTGTTTGATTTCATTTTGTGTTTGTTAAGAGTCTTTATTTGTTGGATGATCTCGTAATTCTTGTCGGTAGTTACCCAACTACAATCAAAACAATTTGTGAGTTTCAAACTTTGAGTAAACACTGCGATTGTGTTCGACGTACAATACAATCAAATCTTCACGCTATGTTGACTTAGCAGTTTGAAAAGTAAAGTTATCGTGGTTAATCAACTGAGAGTGTTGGAAGGTTCGAGTAAACATCAGCCATTTTTCAATCCAAACAATTCTGCCTATATCACTTAATAGACTTATTCAAATTAATTGAGAATGCCCTCTTAAATAACTAAATAGGAGTAATCGAATTTATTAAGTTAATTATATTAGAAATAAGAGCACTTATCTATTATCCTAAGCGCTCTTTCTTCTACGATTAATTGTTTCTTGAATTAACTATACGGCCACCGGTCGCTAATGCTGTGCTTTCTTCTATTTTTTTAATTTTCAACCACCATCCTACCTATTCCTCGACCAGCATTTAAAAAGAAGCTCTGATTTACATAAAACCAAGTCATCTCCACATTAAGAGGTTTTCAGCAGAAAACCTGGTTAAAAAGAGTATTTTGTCCAAGAGGATAGGTAAAATCGACAATAGACCCGTTGTAATTCCCCTCACTCGTAGAGAAGACGTAATTTATAGGTGGATCTCAATGACCCAACAAAAATTACGTTGCAAAATCTCTTTACTATTCAGGAAATTGTAAAAATTCTTAATTTCCCCTAATTCCTGGCAAATTAAGCATTCGCGAAATCGCGCAGAGAATTCAACTAACAATTCATATCTTGAATTTAATTAATCACTCAAAAGTGCATTGTCTTACATTTAATATATATATGACACACAAGTACATCCCATTTGGGATAGGACTGGGGGAAAGCCCACCTCTGGAGGAAAAAGAAACTTAGCCGTGTGATAATGACATTCTCAAAAGATGGTGCAGACGAATGAGCTGAAAACTTGCTCATTTGTGATGTGGACCGAATACATTTACTTCTAATCAGCTATGAAACACATTTTTAAAAACATCACTTTTTGTCTGCCTGAAATGGAGATATGATCACTAAAGAATCGTAACAGTATCCTGCACGTGTACATTTAATATTAATCAAGCATTAATACATACATCTGTAATATTATTTAAACATAAATACGCACATTAAATAAAGATAAATATATATATTCCTAATAATAATCAATTTTAAATACATATATTTCTAGTACTAATCAACCATATAAATACGTATTTCTGGATATAAACACAATTTCTTTTTATCAAAAATAACTCCCCCTCTTTTCATTCAGCGCAGTTAGTGTTATAGTTATTTGTCCCTACTTACGCAGCGTTCGAAACCAGATACTATACGCATACATGCAATGAATGCATACAATTTTTCAATTATAACATAGAATATACAAGCAACTCGAGATTTTTGCCTACTAGACAAGTCCCATTCATAGCAAGACAATTGTTAATAACAAATGTTTTCCAAAAGTTGGAAGAAATTCAACATAAAAGTTCATTTTTTAATTGTAGAGAAATGTACCCATCTTGGTGTGTGTGTGTCCTAGTTTTGTTAAAAAAAATCAAATCGGACATAGCTTTCTGCAAAAATGGCCTGACTGCTTGTCAGAAGAACTAAAATTTTAAATATATATATAACCTGGCATTTTGTTATGAATTCTCTGTTTAGTCACCGCTCCTTTCACAAATGTGTCTTTCACCCTATAACCTCAAGCAAATCGTGTGCCCTACCCGTGAGATGACCCTTTAGGTAGGCACAAATAAAATTTGTGGGAATCCCGTAATAAGTAATATTGTTCGCAATATTATCCAAAAATTCATTAATATTTTCCTGTCCGGGAAAAAAAGTTCCGGCAGGACTCTCAAATTCGATGTAATTGCTAGCCCAGTCATAGGCCCCGTTGGGCGCCATTGTCGCGATCCATCGTCTGCGTGTGTTAGAGGGTTAGAGATCAGCTATTTTTTATTCTTAACAATTTTATTGTCTATATCACTTAATAGATTTTATCAACTTAATTGAGAATACACTTAAAGTAAGTCGGTACCTCCTATCCCGCTAATGTTAAATTGAGCATTTTTATGTGCCTTTTTTTCATAAAATATTAAATGTACAGACTTAAATTTTTTCTGTATATTAATTAGACTTTTTTATTTAAACTGAAGTGAACTTTTTCAAATATATTGTTTAGTTTTTTCAAAAACTTTCATCGTAATGAATCACTATGAATTTTTTGAAAAATGTCATTTTTTTTTACGATAACTGACTTTTACAAAAATATTATTGGTATATTAATAAAAGTTCACTTCAGTATATATATTAACATATCAGTAATATTCAGTGAAGATTGCAAGTGCTTCCGTTGAATAGGTTCTGAGAAAATGGTACACGCATTTTTTAAAACACCGTTTTGAGATAATTGCATTTTTATTATAAAATGTCACTTCATCAAAAAAATTATGAACTACAATCTGTATTTGCACTATTTTTTTTAAAATATTAGCTTATTCTCAATAACTTTTAAGACTTTTTACTTATTTCTTTTACTTAGATTTCTCAGAAAATACATGTATACCATTTTTCACTTTTAATCTATCGAGATATTTTATAGCATTTGCATCATTTTTCTCAAATTATGCATCAATTTTTGAAGAATTTTCTGTTCTGATACATTACTGTCATCCAAGCTGACTATAAGCATAATAAATACTATGTAAAAATGTGTCAATACATGAAAATATGGCTTTGGTAATACATAATTATACGACATTTCAAAAAATTTCATTAGTGTTTTATAAATTCACATGTAAACACAATTTCTTAAAGTATCAGAATTAAAAGGATTCTTAAAATATTACATAAATGGTATCCAAAACAACAACAAGAAAACTGATTTTATGTTTTCAAACATGAAATTTGTGTATTTTTTGTATGTAACAAGTTTAGTGCAACGAAAAAGGGCATTGCATTTTGGAATATATTTATGTACCTTTTACTAAGAAACTTTAGAAAACAGAGCTTAAAAATTTGTGTGTACATTAAATAAACATTTATCTTTATACAGAAGTGAAATTTTTTTTTAAAAAATTAATCAGTATGTTTAAAAATGTAATTTTGTAGAGTAGAATAATGAATTTTATAAAAATTTTCCTTTTCTATGTTACGACATCTGCTTTTCAGCTAAATGTCTGAAGAATATCTCAAATATTTCACTTCAGTATATATAATATATATGCAATATAAAATAAATATTTCCAGTTCATGCATACAATTAATTTTTGAGAAAGAAGACACAAATTAAAAAATATAATCTATATAAGACAGTAATACATGATTATATGGCACTTCGAAAAATTTCTTTAGTGTTTTGTATATTCACATGTAAACACAATTTCTTTAAATATAAGAATTAAAAAGATTATATAAATATTACATAGATAGTATCCAAAACAACAAGTAAACTATTTTTGTGTTTTTAAACATGAAATTTATGATTTTTTTTGTATGTAACAAGCTTCATGCAACGCATTTTGAGATATATTTGTGTGTGCATTAAATAAACATTTATTTTTATACAGAAGTGAAATCTTTTTTTAAAAAATTGATCAGCCTGATTAAAAAAATAATTTTTGCAGAGTACAATAAGGAACTTAATAAAAATTTTCTTTTTCTGTGTTACGACATATGCTTTTTAGCTAAATGTCTGAGGAATATTTCAAAAATTTCACTTCAGTATACACAAGAATATATATCAAATATAAAATAAAAGTTTCCAGTTCATGCATACAGTAAATTTAGAGAAATGAGAAAATACAGTTCAGAAAAGAAAATTTTCAGAAAACAGTAGCTTTTATATAAAATTTTACCTCATCAAAAAGATCTTGCACTGTAGCCAATTTTTACCTTATTTTTCTTAATATTATCTTCTTTTTTTCTTTTATCTTTTCTAATTTTCTTTGATCATCCAGAAAAAGCATGCTTGCTTTCATTAATTTTTCTCTATCGAGAGTTTTCATTGCACTTACCGAATATTATCCAGGTCTTACTGCCATTTACTGAAGTTTTTGTTAATTTGGATACATTACCATCATTAAAGGAACAAACTGCATTATAAACACCAAGTGAAAGTGTTTCAATGTGCACAAATGTTGTTTTCGGAACCCGTGATAAAATGACATTATGAAAACTTTCATTCGGGTTTTCTGTTTTTCGATGCAAAAATTATCTCAACAAATCAAGCTGGGAAAGATATCTAAATATAGAACTCATTGCTACTACAACAGCAACCGGAATACTTTTTATGTTTGTAAGACTTACCCGATTCTTCGCCCTGTTTATATCCATATCATGAATTTTCACCAACAGATCAAAAACAATGTTTTTATGTGCCCATTTTTTTCATATACAATATTTCGAAAGAAAATTGACATCTATCCCCTTACCTGTATCAATGCTGGTCACAGTAACTGCACCATTTGATGTGTAACCGCGTTTCTGCCATGTCCACAATATTATTATTACCTTCATTTTCACAAATAGCTTCCCTCGCAGCATTTTGAATGGACTCCTCGTAAACAAGTTTTACATCATTTGAGATTTGCTTACCGTAAGGAGAAAACCTTGTAGGGGGTTGCCGAAGATTCATTATCCTGCAAAACATTCTCCCAGCTTCTGCACATCTCCCAATGGAACACGCAACATATACAAACCTGGTATTTATTGTGGCAATTTGCATTCCTTCATGAATATTTAAAAAAGAGAATTCTACATCATATGGACAAGCACAACATTTCAGGACACATTTCCAGCCCAAACTTACCTTTTAAAACTTGCATGTCTAAACCTTGTCGTAGTCTCTCACTACCCCTATGATTATTAACTCCCCTTTGCACATTATCTAAATTCGAGTATGTTGGATTCATAATTAACAACTACGTAATTAATAAATCACTATTATTTATTAATCCTTATGATAGAAATACACAAATATTAATCAAACTTTAAGAACAACAAATTACAGTGGAGTGATCTCAGAATTCAATTATGAACGACGGAACACTAACTGAAACCTCGGCGGATAACGCATACAATCAAACTACGCATTTATAACTTAATTTAGGAAAATCACAGACCTGATATCTCTTTAAGACAGGATTCTTGACTACTTGAAGGATCTATAAAGCGACTTCAATCCTTGATATCTTCAGTTACGTCCGAACCGAATTAATGAAGCTTTTTCAATAATCTTCCTTCAGCTAACAAACTTCACTTAGTTAAACTAATCTCCTAGAATCACCTTCTTAATCAATCTCGTAGTTAACTCCTCTATCAAAAAACGTAGTCATCCTTATCTCTTCATTTCATTTCTCCCTTTTATATCTCTATCGAACTCGCTAAACCCGAAACTATCTTATTTGCATAAGTCACACTTTCAGCTCTCAGCGGGGATTGGTTAAAATAAATACAATCTTAAAAGATTTTGAGAGAAGGTTAGTGAAACGCGTAAGCACCCGTCACAACCCCCCTCCGAGAAAAAAAGCGTGACTTATTGAAGGTCTAAACGACCTGCAAGAACTCGCTTAATTTACCTAACATCTGAAAAACACTGAACCTGCACAAAATTTTAACTACTCTAGAATGCCTAAAAATACTGAACTTGTAGAAAGTTAACTCACGAACTTTATAATGCTTGAAAATACTGAACTTGTAGAAAGTTTTAACTCACGAACCTTATAAACTTTAATTAAACTAGCACACAGAAATGACTATTCAAAAGGGGTACTCCACTCTAATTTATTGCTCTTGTACACATTTACAATCCCTACAGTGCATCCCTTTCGGGCGAAGATCAGGGGAAAACCTTTCCAGGAAAAAACCCTGATCATGCACTTTACTTAAGTACTAATAAACACAAAATTTTACATTAATATCTTCTCACGACATCATTTTCATCGCATCACTATGTTCAGGGACTGCTGCCCTGAAAGGAAACCTTGTCAATTTTTTCTAAAACATGACATTAAATGCACAGAACTTTTATACAACTTCCTTATTGACATAAAATATGGAATACATTATATTATATATATATAGTTTCATAACAAAATAATCTTTATCTGGTTTCATTTTCAAAAATTCCCAATCAATCGCGCTGCACTGATAATGTTTTTTGTTAGTATTCCTAATTAAGCTGCGCCCAGAAACGAGACACTACTTATACATCTTAATAATTAAACACAAAAATATATACATTTTTTTTACATAGAATATATTACAACAAACAATACAAGTAATCTCACATATAAAGCCTCGTCTTTAATGTGTAGCAAAACAATTGCAATTCAACAAATGTTTTTCCACAATTTGGAAAAAAATTAAATACAAAAGTCTTTTCAACCGATATGAAAATGCACACAACTCAGCGACGCTTTTGTACGCTAATTTTACAAAAAAAATGGACTAGCCCACATGGAAAATACTCCGAACTGTCTGTCAGAGGAAAAAATAAACAAATTAGAATTATACAACCTGGCTAGTCTTTAGATCCAATCTGCATAGGCTTTGTCTCCAACCATGGCCTCTGTGCTGGATGACCTTGTCCTAGAGTTGTCCACTCTGCGCTCCAACCTTCTGGGTCTCCTCTTCCATCGAGTCCGTTGAAGTATATATGCTCCTGCTGAGGCGTTGTTTTTATGTGTGAGAACTGGAACTTGGCTGTTGTCCACTCGAAGTCGGCTCCGAAGATTGTATGGACAGCTCCTTTCCTGATGAGGTCTGTTGTACTTGAATCTGTGGGATGGTCCTGGATCTGCTCTTTCAGAACTATTTTCTTCCACCTTTCTATACCGCTTTCTGGAGGGACGAGAGGGCATTGACGAGGAAATCTTTCTTTTTTCTCGAGCTACCTGGGCCTCTGGTCTCTTCTTTTGTACGTTTTCATTCCAAGAGTCTGGCCTTCCTCTTTTCTCTCTTCAGTCACAAAGGTCTTTTTTTCCTGAAATTATACACCACCCCCCCCGAAGAAACAGCAGATTCCGTCCGTCCACGTTTTTTTCTCACCTCCACTCCATCGCGTCTATTCGCAACTATATCTCTACTACCATTTACATTTCTGATTTCGATCCTTTACGACAACCCCCCACTACTCTCCGATTGCACCAATCTCGACTGCCCATCATCCGACCTGACTGATGCCACTGCACCATGATCACTACTATTGTCACTTTCCGACTCGGCAACACTGTCTTCTCTTTGATGGTAAATTCTCACCTGGTCCACATTAACCGTTATTCTTTTACCAAATTTTAATATTACTAAATTATTATTATTTTTTACACTCAGAACTTTATATGGGCCCTCAAACTTTGGCATAAATTTACCTACTATTTTCTTACATTTTGAACTTAACGGGTGAGTTTGAACTAATACTAGATCATCAACTTTCACATTATTTTCACGCCTCTTTTTATTATAATATTTCGCCCACTTCTCTTGCTGGCGCTTTGTATGAACTCTAGCCTCCTCAAACAACCTTTCTATGTTCCCACAAACTAAATCTGATCCATCAGTTACCATAACTATATTCTGAAAAGGGGTGATTAAATTTCGACCTAAAAATAATTCCGCCGGTGTTTTACCCGTTGTCTCATGTACTGCTGTCCTAATTGCATAACCGAACTCTTGCAGAAATTGATCCCAGTTAGTGTGATTATCCGCGACAAAACTCGAAATCATTTTTAAAAGAGTGCGATTAACTCTTTCTGTTTGATTAGCTTGTGGACGATATACCACAGTTTTAACGTGTTTTATGTGCAACCTGCGACATACTTGCTCAAAAACTTCGGATATCATTTGGGGGCCGTTATCGGTAATTAATTTTACAGGAGCTCCATAACGCGCAATATAATTCTCAAAAAATGCATTGGGGATTGCTTTAGACGAATTTTTCCTTAAGGGAACTATTTCAACCCATTTAGAAAAATTATCTGTAATTACTAAAATAAATCTATAGCGTTCTGGACTAGTTGCAGGGGTATGGGCCTAACAAATCTAAAGATACGATTTCATTCGGAAAATTCGTTATTATCGGAATTAATTGACCAGCTGGTAATCCGTTTTTATAATTGACTTTTTGGCATTGGTCGCAGGTTGCTACATATTTATAAATGTATTTCCTCATGTACGGGAAATAACACGCGTCTTTTAATTTTAAGTAGGTTTTCTTTTTTCCTAAATGACCTGCCATCGGCGAGTCATGAAATTCTCGCATAACATCTTTACGTAATGTTTTAGGTATAAATACCCTTAATTCACCTAGTGTGGTTGTATATTTTGCATAATATAGCAAACCGTCAACGATTTTAAAGTCATTGGACCAATTTCTGCAGATTGATTCATTAATGGAACTATCGTCCGGATTTTCCAAATACTTCATGATGTGCCCTAGCTCCGGGTCATTTCTCTGTTCCTCTCTCAACTGTTCTCTAGACGATAATACTAACGATCTAATCACCGCACAAGACACCTTTGGTTCTTCATTACTTTCTAACGGGTTTCTAGACAACATATCAGCCACTAAATTTTGCGTACCTGGGCGATGTTCCCATTCTACATTAAAATTTGCCAACTTAAGCGTCCACCTTATCATTCTAGACGACAAATTCTTTCCATTCGTTAATTTGGTAAGTGCAGCATGGTCTGTTATCACTTTAACCGGCAAGGAT
The DNA here is from genome assembly GCA_019973975.1 of Trichonephila clavata. NCBI lineage: Eukaryota > Metazoa > Arthropoda > Arachnida > Araneae > Nephilidae > Trichonephila > Trichonephila clavata. Next base: position 123,295 of record BMAO01014638.1, on the reverse strand, counting down.
CCGAAATACGTGCGATATTTATTTAATGCCCATATGACAGCTAAACATTCACGTTCCGTCACACTATAATTCCTTTCTGCTCGGTTTAAAGTTCTCGAGGCAAACGCCATAGGCCTATTATTCTGTGTCAATACTGCTCCTACCCCCACGGAGCTCGCATCCGTATAGAGTTCAAAAGGTTGGGAAAAATCTGGTAATTGTAACACTGGAGCTTCTGTCAGTGCTTTCTTAATACGATCAAAGGCTTCCTGCGCTGATTCCGACCAACGGAACTTAGAGTTTTTTCGTTTTAAATTATATAAGGGTTCACACATGTCTGCGTAGTTTTTAATAAACTTTTGATACCAACCCGTCATTCCTAAAAATTTTGCTATTTGTTTTGCAGTTTTCGGAGGTTTCATTTCAATAATTGCTTTTACCTTCTCCTCATCTGTTTTAACTCCTTCTTTATTAATAACTAAACCCAAATAACGTAATTGTTCCCTCGCGAAATGACATTTCTCGCGATTCAACGTCAAACCAGCCTCCTGCAACAATCTGAATACTTCCCGTAAGTGTTCTACATGGCTTTCAAAAGATGGAGACGAAATAATCACGTCATCCATATAACAATGGGCAAAACGCCCGAGGACTGGCTTGAGGATCATCTCTATGGCCCTTTGAAAATTTGGAGCTGCCCCCGAAAGGCCAAATGGCATGCGAGTAAATGCAAAAGTACCATTTTTTGTAACAAACGCCGTCTTATGAACATCTTTGGGGTCTACAGCCATCTGAAAGTATCCGCTGCGTAAATCAAGTGATGTCATAATTTCGGTGTGCGGAATATTAGTGATCAAATCATCAATTATTGGTAGCGGATACCGCGGATATCTCGTGATCGCATTTAACTTCCTATAATCTATTGCAAACCTATAAGCATCTGGGTCATCTAACGGCAACCCGTTTTTCTTCCGACATAAAACAACTGGAGACGCGTAGGGCGATGTTGTTGGAACTATTGTTCCATCACGTAACATTTTCTGAACATGGTAGTCAATTATACCCTGTTTGACCCTGTCATAGCGATAAGATCTCGAAAAAACAGGAGGACTATCACCCGTGTCAATTTCATGACAAAATACATGTGTCAGACCAGGCTTAAGCGAAAACAACCCATGAAATTCCTGAAACAAAATCTGCAATTCCTGTTTTTGTTTTGAATTTAACTTAGTGTTAGATAAATCTATTTGAACCGGTTCGTCCGAAATTGCCACTTTTTCCGTTTGCGAATCCGGAATGATTAACGATTTTGACAGGAAGTCCAAACTAAACTTTGCATGTGACATAAAATCAATACCTAGGATGCATGGATATTGCATCTCAGCAATCACATGAAATTTCCACAACTTCGAAAATTCTCTTATTTTAATTCTTAACTCAACTGTGCCTAAATTTCTGCATTGTGACCCTTGAGCTGTAACTTCTTCAGCTAACGATTTTTTAATAGGACAGAAAGAAAAAAATGACCGGTACGTTTTTTCTGAAATAAATGACTTTTCCGCACCTGTATCCCAGAGCGCTTTTAGAAATGTATCATGCAAATGTATCGGCACATACGGAAGTTCAACTGGTTATAATCACAATGAATTAATTTTAATTCTAATAGGAGGATTTGACTTAACTAGCGATCGTTTACCTCCCGCAACACGATCGCTTAGAAGTTTAAATTGGCATTTCTTTGCCTTTCGCTGTTGCAATCAACACGCCGCCAATTCTGCTTTGCCGAATCATCATTAGGACCCTTCCTAACCACCATCCTACGGTTCTGATACCGGTCTGTTCTCTGATTTGGCTGATTGTAGCGATTTCCTCCCTCGAATCCCTGATTTTGATAATTACGACGAGAAAAATTATTTGCACCCCTGCCTAGTCCTCTTTGATCATTTTGACTGTTTCTGACCCCAGTATCTCTCCAATTTCTATTATTCCTTGTTTCCTCAGGATTCCTACTCACATCCCAACTTCGTCTAGCAAAATTATTACTCGAACCCTGGTTTTCCCTGCAGCTATGACGTTCCTCATACCGGTCTACCAACTCTATCAATTGAGCTTTCGTTGTGGGGTTTCGAACTTCTAAATAATCCATTATTTGGGGTTCTAGTCGCATTACTATGTGATCAATCAATTTTAACTCATCATAATTCAAATCCAAAGTTTTATGAATTTTTAACAGCTGAAAAATAAAGTCTGACGGGGCTTGACCTATCCGTTGTTTTGATGAAAAAAACTGAGCTTCTAGCTCTGATTTATTCCGTATTACCGGAAAACTATCTGACAATTTCTTTTTAAGTGTTGCAAATGCAGTCGCTTCTTCATTTACACACTCGAACCCAATTACCTCAAACCAGTCTAACGCTCTCCCAATTAAATGACCTTTTAAATATGCACATGATAGATTCGCCGGTATTTCATAGTAGGCTATATTGTCATCGATGTTAGAAATAAACTCAGACACATTTTCTTTACCCGAAAAAAATAATCCCGGCAAAACTCTAAATCCTGCACCTGCTCTTAATTCCGGTATTTCCTTTGGGCGCCAGTGTCGTAGTCTCTCACGACCCCTATGATTATTAACTCCCCTTTCACATTATCTAAATTCGAGTATGTTGGATTCATAATTAACAACTACGTAATTAATAAATCACTATTATTTATTAATCCTTATGATAGAAATACACAAATATTAATCAAACTTTAAGAACAACAAATTACAGTGGAGTGAGCTCAGAATTCAATTATGAACGACGGAACGCTAACTGAAACCCCGGCGGATAACGCATACAATCAAACTACGCATTTATAACTTAATTTAGGAAAATCACACAGACCTGATATCTCTTTAAGACAGGATTCTTGACTACTTGAAGGATCTATAGAGCGACTTCAATCCTTGATATCTTCAGTTACGTCCGAACCGAATTAATGAAGCTTTTTCAATAATCTTCCTTCAGCTAACAAACTTCACTTAGTTAAACTAATCTCCTAGAATCACCTTCTTAATCAATCTCGTAGTTAACTCCTCTATCAAAACACGTAGTCATCCTTATCTCTTCATTTCATTTCTCCCTTTTATATCTCTTTTGAACTCGCTAAACCCGAAACTATCTTATTTGCATAAGTCACACTTTTAGCTCTCAGCGGGGATTGGTTAAAATAAATACAATCTTAAAAGATTTTGAGAGAAGGTTAGTGAAACGCGTAAGCACCCGTCACAACCTCTTTTACACTTTTTAGAATGAACTTAATTCTTGAAAGCAAATGCAAGAATATTTTAATTCATGATGGTATTTTTAATACTTATTTTAATAAGAAGAAAAACACTAATCAAACTTTATTTTGCACATGTCTCCTTTGAGTCATGTGTATGTCAACCTTAAGGATTGACATTACTCTTTTAGTATTTGAAGTACTGTTACTATGATTATTGAACTATTACTATGTTCATACCTTCTTAAAACGTACCTTTATGTTTTTTATTTTTTTCTGTCTAGCAAATAAAGAAACAAAAACTTCGAAATTTCAAAATTTCTGAATTTTAGAAATTTTATATATTTAATTTAAAAACCCAAACACACACGATAAAAACGTGTATGCGCTCCAAAAATAGGTAAACAACCCTGACGGTTACGCTTGCAGTTAATCTACAGTTAATTGCGTATGAATAAATAAAACAGAGAGTGGCTTTGGAAAATCTTCCCAGATTTAAGAGGTCAATGTTTACATTTCTATCTGTCAAAGGGGGCATGGCTAATCAGCTGATTATTTTTTGAAAATCATTTTAACATACTTTTAATTAGTAAAATGGCAAGTACGGTGCATCATTGGAAAGGTCCTGATTTGGGGTTTTAGAAATATCAAAAACTCAAAATCGACTTCCCAAGGTGTTTACCCTACTGACTCCCTTAGATTACTCCTTGTGTTAGTAATTTAACTTATTTAGTTAATTATAATAGAAATAAGAGCACTTACGTTTTATCCTGAGCACTTTTGCTTCAACATTTGAGTAATTGTTTCTTCTTAGATTAACTATATGACCACCGGTCACTACCCGTATATTTTCTTCGTATATTCTTTCTTTCTTCTTCTTGTCCGTATCTTAATTTTCAACCACCCTCATGCAGGTTCCACGAAAAATAATCAATGATGTGTTCATAATTGGTTCATCACCGTAAAATAATCTAGTTATTCAGATACGGTTTTTCTGGTTTATTTCATAATTTATAATGCTTCAGTTTATAAAGGTAACTTAAACAAAATAAGTAACATTAAAATAATAAAAAATACACAACCTTTATAGAAACAAAATTAATTATTGACATAAAAGTGAAATTAAAATAAATATAAGATTTCTTTTTTAATGTCGGGCATAAATTTAGGTAACTATATAAATTCGTTAACCACTAAAACTAATCTCGTTTTTTAAAGCTTGATTTTTAATTCTTCGAGTTATAGAGCTAAATTGAAAAAATAATAATAAACATAATGGGACTACTATAAATTATCAATGACATTATAGAATTTTTTTAAGTATTGAATATAAAAGGGGAAGTAAAATAATAAGAATTTTCATTCATGGGAAAATTCTTATTCTATGTAAAAGACTATATTACTCGTAAATATTGAATCCTAATGCTATAAAGTAATTCAAAATGATTTATGCCTGGGCTTTTAAATGAGTTTAAGGTATATGTATTTATTCCACTAATATTCATTTTGTAATATGCAGATATTAAAGGTTGTGTTAAAGAGATTATAACTTAATACATATAGCCTCATTACTATTATTATTTTGCAAATATTGCACTATCTTTAATTTAAAAACTATGATTTTAATATTGGAAAATCACAAGTTAAGTAAAATCGTTATTATCTGAAGATAAGAAGAAAGTTATTATATGTATAATTGTATACGTTGAAAGATGTAAATAAAGCATTGAAATATCTACTTAATTTATGTATGTTCAATATTCTCATTAAAATTCATTCTCGTTCTACTAATTCTTTTGAATATCTGTTATATAATTTTTTACCAAGACTTTTAAGGAGAAACCTGTTTTTAAGAGTATATTGTTAAATTTAAAGCAAAATGTAATACTGCAAAAGAAATAGCCGTACATATGTTTTAAATTTGTAGCAGTTGTTGTTTATCGTGTCCTTTGCGAATGGAAGGAATGAAAGTTACCAGTGCCTGAGACAGGTTGGACTTCTAGATGATAGATGGCTACACCACCTATCTCCACAATTTAGACATGGAATTGGAGGAGAGGGAAATATTCTCCAGACCCTGCACCCGTGGTTTCTGCTGCGACAACCCACAAGATTTTCGGATCCACTCATTTAACGAGCACGTACTCCGTATGTACTTCGGAAGGCGTTTGGTGACATCGGGCATCTTGCCCCAGGCCTTCCGGTCTGGAGTCCGATGCTCTAACCACTAGGCTACCCGCGGCCAAATTTGTAGCTAAGATATGTAATTTTGTTTATTTATATGTGAATTATATATATTTGATTTCCTACTTAGTATGTGAGTGTGTATTATGAAACATAGTAATAAAGTATAAAACTTAATTATATGTAAGTAACTTATAAATATTTGTTATTAGTTCAAAAACAACCCCACCTTACGAATTGAAAAAATTCTCATCCATTTCTAATATATAGTTTTGTATCATTAGTCTAGTATGAGTGGGTATTTATTAACACCACACGTTATAGCAACATGTAAGCTATTAGCAACGAATCTCGTGATATTAAAACACAATCAACTGACGAGGATGACACCTGTAGTAATACTGCAGTCTTCTAAATTCCTTACCACGCCAACGGGAGTACTTAAGCAAAGACATAATTAACGTGCATCAGCCCTTTGTGTTACGGGACTCTAATGTTATCAAAGCGTGAACCTACAACTTGACAACGCCAGCCCCTGATTTGACCGCTAGTCTACCGCGGCCACAACATAACCTGACTTTCAGAACCCACCGTCTCCTTTTATTGAATTTCAACAGGAATACATTACTATAAAACATGTAACAGGATTTTTAAAGACGTAAACCTGCGTGAAATAAAAGTTAAGGACTGAATATGTTCTTACTTCTGAACACGCATAAAGAAACGGTGTTTTTCTTGACTAGATGCGGAACTTATGGGCGCGTGATCCGTATAAAATCGATCTATTATTCACAAATCCTTTGACACATGACAGTTGGCGCCTGTGGAAATGGGGTCCCACTTCACCTGTCACCCTGGGAAGAGCACTTTGAATTCTTTAACAGTCTGGAAAAGCTGTCTGCGATTGCCTCTTTTGAGGGGGTAATCTATGGTTTTAAGATGCATGTATAGATATATGCGTATATGTGTGTAATAGAGATGGAAGTTTATATATGTTTGCGTGAAGTGGATCATTTTGTATCCCAAATACAGTTAATTTTCATGTTTCTAACCAGTCTTTAGGTTTGTATCAGAAAACATTTATTGGATGGGTGTAGAAATAAGAGGATGGAAATAATAGGCATTCAATATTTAAATTGTACAACCCTTGTTTTTTGTTTCTAATATTACCATTTGTATGTTGTAGAGTCTATTACAGAAATAAAAGCCTTTTTTCTTTCTTTTTGTTATATGCTAAGTATGTGTTAAAATATTCTTACTTAAATAGTACGGAGGATAGACACGGAATAATTAAAATTAATTTATGTTATAATAGGGTGTGTTTTCTTCCTTGAGTATGTTATGAACGACGACTGCAAATGAATGCCGAGTAGATTACATGAGTATGTAACATATCTATTTCCTTTGAAACTACACTTTCCCTTGTTCTCATAAGAAGCAAATTTACTTGTGTGCACCAATTGTTTTTGAAATTATCATAAAATGCAGAAAAATTCCATTATTAAATTAGTCATTTCCCCCCGATGTAATTGAGAAAAGCAGTATTTATTAAGACTTTTTCTATGCTAATTACTCAATAAAACAGAATGATTTAATTCTGATTTAAACTTTTTAACAAATATATTTTAACTCATCCAAATAGAAATCGTCTATTTTTGCATGCATGTGAGAAATGGATAAAGCGTAAATATTGCGTGCATTCGAATTTGAACACATAACGTTTACATAAACTGCAAAAAATATTCACTTGTGTTACTTTATATACAACTTAAATGTATTAGTGAATGATTAAAACTATTTTTAACTGCATTAAGCATAATAACATTTTGATAAAATGTTTCCTGAATCGTATTCCATTATCTTAACAGTAAATAAACCAGATATGCTCTAGGAATTCATTTACGACGACTCGGTAATTGAAATGATGCACATGTATCTTTTTCCTTGTAAATAAGTATTATTTAAACTTTAAAATGTCAAGCAATTCATATCAGTTTAATATTTTGTAAAAATTCCTTCAAAGTAATTGATTGCTATTTTGACATTAATTAAGTTGAATTGTGATCACTACGGAGCACAGTTAGGATCAGTATTAATGGAAACTATGTAAAGAAAAATTGAGAGATCTGCTTTAACTATTGAGAAATGATTTTAATAAATAAAATCTTTGGAGATAGTATTTTTAAAATATCTAGAAAATATTTATTATTATTGGTATACAGTAGTTAGTAGTTTTTCTAGTCAGTAGGGATTTTTTTGTGCAGATATTTGATTAGTACATAAGTGAGTAACACTAATTAAGAATGGATCTTGTTTCTGAATATGCATTTGCGGTACTGGAGAAAAAAGTATAGAATGTGTGTGTGTGTGTGTACGCAAAATTTGGTGATTTAAGTTTTTTTAGAAAACCCTTAGATTTTATTGATACCCTTTGTTTTAAGTCGACAAACATTGTAAAAGTCACCTATTTTCTCTTTATATGTTACTTATTTTACGAAAGTTATATCTTTGTGTTGCACACTGCATTCCGTATGATATACATACACTAAGTCTTTCGCGGACACCTCTGCTAAGCAGTTTACTATGACATCCTAAGGCAGTGATGCCGTAATAGTGTTACGTGTAGAGATACATCACTTGGTCACTGAAGCTTTTAGCGTAAGGTTGTTTTAAAACATCATAGCTTGACCCAATCCATGTTTTTTTTAAAATTTCTTTGCTTATCCATCGTTAATAAGGCCAAACGTCATCGTCTAGACTATGCCACAAGATGACAGATAGTTGGAAGACTCGAGGCAGGCCAAGCACAGTCTGTCTGCCCTAGGGAATTGGGGGTTTCGAGAAATGTGATGCCCACTCAAAGGACATAGTTAACAGACACACACACACACACACAACACAACACACAAGTAACAGTGTCCCGCCAACCGGTCAACACCGCAAATAGGGAACAACCTTGGCTCGAGACCGTTATTTGAGAATTTAGCCAAAAGAGACAGATCTAAGATGGTGACACAACTGCCTCTAAATCTGTGTAATGCAAAATGAACATTATTTTCATGAATAACAGTCCTAAAGAAGGTGGCCTCTGTGCCAGACACCCTGTAGTTTGAATCCCTTTGACTGTGAACCGCAAAAAGAATCGTCTAGCCGGTTCCAAGAACACCTGTCTTGGTCAGATAATGATTGGGGCGGATCCTCTTCAGTGATGACTCGCGATTCAATCTGGTTGATGGCTCGAGACATGCTCTCATAGCCTGATTGTTTATATGGGTCCTGTAAAATTGTCGTAAAAGATCATTAAGGTCGAGGTGGTCTGATAGTATAAGCAAGCTTCATGTCAGACGGGTATATTTACCTTCTTGTGTTGGATAGAAGTAATCTGATAGATGAGTGATATGAGGTCCTTACACCTTTGTCAGACTTTTCCTTGTAGCATATGAACTAAATTTCATGGACGATAATGTACGCCTACACAAGGCTCAGTTGGTGGATAAATACCGCCAATCGAAGGATACTCAACGAGTGGAGCGATGTACCCTGATGTACCGGCGATGTACCCTGCCCTAAACCCCATCGAAAACGTAAGGGACGTGCTTAGACGTTCAATTGCAACCAGAAAATCACCTCCAAGGACCATCAATGGGCTCAAAAAGGTATTGGTGCTAGAGTGGATAGTGCTGCCACACTGGTTCATAAGGACCCCGGTAAACAGTATGAAAGTAACAGTAACTGAAGTATGAAAGTAACAGTAATTGAAGTATGAAAGTAACGGTAAACAGTACACCGATGAGAGATTTGTGTATTTGGTAGAGGCGATCATGCACCCTATTAGACATCTTTTTCTCTGACTGACTGGTCGTTGGTGAGCTGAATTGCTTTTCAGTTTTCTTATTTATGGTGCAGGTCATGCCAATTTCTGTTTCCCCATATATTTGCTTTTATCGGATGATATTTTGGCCAAGTTTGGTTTAATTTGCACTGTTAGTTCATTTTTATTGCAAAAAGAAACATTTGTATGTGTGTCCGCGTTTAATGGATTTTTACTAGTGTAGTATAGAATTATAGATAAAGCAATTACACGAATTGAAAAGTGAACTGCATATGTTTTCTGAGAAAAAAAATTTTAATGACATATTTGAATTGCACAAAAGTAAGCGGAATTTTTTTTCTAGTTACTCATATATGCTTTTAAAGAAAGATCAATATTCGAAAATTTATTGAGACATTTATATAACACACTGAAAAAAAATATCAGTGCATAAAAATATAAAAAAAATCTTTTTAAATATTGCTGAATGAAACTCAAATTCTTTAAATTTTATAATATCTGCATGCGGTATTCTGTGTCAAAATGCATGCAGAATACTTTGAGCAATCTTTTTCTCTTCTCATCGATCCAATCCATTAAGAATCCCCGAAAGAAGATCCACGCGGCACCTCTAAAAATTATTCCGCCCATGAAATTCATGATACTTAATACTACTCTTTATATCAGATATACTCTTCTCATACTCCTCCAATCGATAAAGTATGGGTTTTGTTGTGGTTCTGGTGTAAATGCAAGCATAATCACGCACTCTCTTTTTTTCCTTTTCTATCTTCGTCCGTGCGTGTGGGAGCTATAAGGAGTTGAGGAATTCATTCTTGCAACCCGATCACGAACTGTATTGATGGCACGCAGTTCTACCACTTCCTGGAGAGGATTCTGTTTGATTTTGTTCGGGTCTTCGACAAGATGCGTTAATGGACGTTTAATGGGTTGTTCAAAATAGAGGGGTTTTCTCTGGCATCAAAAACTTGAGTTTCTTCAGTGGGGGTAAAGAAGTGGATTTATTAAGTCTGGCAAAAGATGAGGAGTCTTCTTTTTTATTTGGAGTGTTTGGGAATGCTATTTCTGATACTGAATTAAAGGGGTGGTGTTGCCTTTTATTTGTTTCGGGAAAGAGTAATGTGTAAATTGGTTTAGTTTTAGAAACACTGCAACAAGAAGCACATTGTGTGCATTAATTTATTTTATTTCTAATGTTTTGTTCCTAGGTTTAAAAGTTGTTACTGTTTTTACTACTGTACTTGTCGAATCAAGCGAAGTGAGCAATTGCTTTATTACAGATAAATCAAGATTCTTCCAGTGTTTAATTTTCATTTCATTTCCTAGAAACAAATTGACTATTCTGAAAAATATTTTTTTTTTAAATCCATTTTCTAGAAAGTGGATTTTCTCAGATAAAAATTAGTTTTTTGTAAATATTAAATGTTAAGCGGCTGTTTATTAAATTACTTTTGAATTTTTAATATGAAAACAATTCACAAAACAGCAATTGATCATTATAATTTCTCAATTTTCTAACTTAATACATTTATATTTCAAGCGTCCAAAACAAATTAACAAATGTAATGACATCTGCATGACTGTATTTTTTGGACTCAAACTTCGACATATGCATTTAAATTTAAAAGTAAAATGTTTCTGTATGAAATATAAAAAAAAAATAGACATTTTATATACTTGTGTATAATGATTTGGAATGTTCTATAAGTATTTGAAAATTCAAAAATTATTTTGTATTCTTATGTAGAGAATTTAAAAACCTTTTTGATTGTTTTGCTTTTTTATGATTACATCTTTCCATTTTTAATATAATGTTTAATGAAATAAATGGAAAAATATATAAGAATTCGAAATTCTAAGTACCGTTTTCGATACAGAAATATTCATTTTAATTGTTTCAAAAATTCATGTGGAGTAAAGATTTGAAATTTTGATGGAGTTTTGTTTGAAACAAAAATATTTAATCCCTACAAAATTAATGATATTTAAATTAATATTAATTTGGCTTTGCAATTAAAAAATTTAAATATTGTTTTCTTCGGTATTTTTCCTTTGAAGCGTATTTGCTTTTGCAACTGAATTAACTCAATTTTTGAAATTAATGATGAATTATCAGTGATTTGTAAGAATTATGTAAGTGTTAGAAATGTGTTAATAAGTTTCTCCCTTGGTTATTATTAATTTTTAGTAACTGCAATGATTTCCTTCCATTAATAAGGATTAAGTTTTAATGGTAAACATATAATGCCCTCTAAAAATGTCTATAACAAAAAAAAATGGTTCGCGCCTATTCTCAAAAAGTACAGATGGAGATAAAAAAAGACAGCAGAATCCCCACTTACTCTCAGCTAGAAAATCAAAATCCGGCAGATAAAATGAATTTTAACACTTGTTCAAATAAAATGAAATAACAGCTATTTTTCTCAGAAATTATGTGGGTGGTTAAGAGGAAAATTAGTTCTAGTCAGTCGTTTAGCAATTCACATTTAAGCTCTTAAAGTATTGTTGTTATGGGGAATGAAATAAATATGCCATAGGACAGTATTTAATAATTTTCAATCAGAAAAATGGAATAAGACTATTATTAGTAAAATGGTTCTCCTAATAATAATATAAAGAAAATGATATGTGATTTAATATAACGTGATTTAATATAAATTAAACTAATAATACGTGAAACTGTTACACACGCATATATTTATAAATCACATAAATCGACACTATGAAGAAATATATTATTTAATCAGTAATTTATGATACTGTGCCAACATTTCTCAAACTGTGAGGTGAATCCCCAAGGAAGGCGTGGTAACCCTACGAGGGAGGTGCGAGCATATTGGGAAGTCGAAAACATAAGATTATTTAAAAAAATTTTAATTTACTCAAAAAAAAAATGAAATATATTCTGACATATAACAAAAAATAAAATACACACTTACTTTAGATATTGTGTATTTATAAATATATCAGTACTGTAAAATGTATTTTATAATTAATTTAAGAACTAAGTTAAGAATTCTAAGTTAACTACTAAGTTAAGAATTCTAAGTTAACTACTAAGTTAAGAATTCTAAGTTAACTACTAAGTTAAGAATTCTAAGTTAACTACTAAGTTAAGAATTCTATAAGTTAACTACTAAGTTAAGAACAAGTTTACAAATTAAGATTGATCCCATTGGCTTGTCATATACAAAATTATATACAAAAATTAACATTTATCTTAACAATTTACACGGTTTATAATTAATCCCTTAAATGCCGAATAAAATTTACGTGATTCACTCCTTAATGCCGCCGTTTTTTAACACGTAGGTGAGCTATGTATCGTATCGAAGGAGGGGGTTCAAAAGGAATGAAAAGTCAACTTCTCCGAAATAAGTAAATTGTAGCAAACTCTGTCAAGGTCTTTTTATTGCATTCCAAAGCATTCGGAATGGTTTTGAGCATATCAGTGCACACAAAAGATCGTTTTTCTCGGAAAGACGTATGCATACGCTCGGGGCAATTAACACACTGGTTGAGAGCGGGACGCTTATATAAGCCGGCGGCATTTAAGATATTAAAGTCGGTTTGTAGGTTTAGCGTCAAATTATTGAATTCAATACATTGATATTGTATGGGGATGAAATTTATGATTGAATATTGGGTCGCAAATATTTAATTTTTGTGAAGTATTGTAATATACAAACTAGAAAATGCTGTAAAATGTAAACTGTTTTAACTAAATCAATAAACTTAAGAAAACAGGTTAAAAAATGTTGATAAAATAGTAATTATGACATTTGCCGTCCCCTCCCCTCTCCTATTTGGATGTTTCAGCATGTATAAGTGAAAATACACATAAAGTAGAAATCTATTTTTCATATATCTTTTTTTTACTCGTTTGAAAACTAGCTATCATTCATTAAACATATCATTAATTTATTTTGCTTGTTTTTCTTTGAAGAATGGAATCAAGCTGAATAAAGAGTTCATGTTAGGAGTTTCAGTTTCAACGAAATGAAAAATGCATTATGAATTTAATGTGTAGTGTGCTTGAATACATTTATTAATACATAGGAGTTGCTTCTTTTTAGTTTTAGATGCGTTCACCAATAAATCTTTCCGATTCATTAATTTTATTATTGAATTCTTGCGGTATGATTTTTTGCAGAATATATGCGATGAGAAATTGTATCTTCATTTATCATGACATTCACTCCCTCGCAATAAATCTCATGAGAATTTTGTTCGCTTTGAAACTAAAAGGAGATTTTTCTGAAATCAATCAAAATGTAAGAATGTTTTCTTTCTTTCGATCACAATTTATTATTACTTCATTTCGTAAAAATATATTGCTTTCTTCATCATTTATGATTTTAGTGGAAAAAAATTCTCAATCTAGTTTATTATATTCTATCTATTTATTCTTATGAACTAAATGAGATTTAGTTGATTCAACTTTACTCTGTTTTAAATCAACTCAATGCTATTCGATGGGGATCTTCCTCAATTCGAACTTTGTTACAATGGCATGTTTAATATTTCAGCTGGTATAGAAATATTCTGATAATATCACCAAGTGGCTCTGAAGTTAAGTGACCATGCTTTCGTTTCACCAAGTCATGAGTTCGAGTCCTGTTGTCCCTAAAAACCGCCATCATGAGTAGTTGATTCATGTTAAATCTCGTGGATCAAAATCGACAAACTGGAATGGTGTGGAAGTTAGGAGTAAATTTAAATTTCATTTAATAATAAATGAGGTCCATAGTAATTATCGGTTTAACTGAACAGAAAAATCTAAAAAATAATCGCATTAATTCAAGCGCCGAATTCCGTCATTTTCGTTAAATATGCTATTAAACTGTTAGCATAAAATATTTTGAGGTAATTTGTTGTATGTATAACTAAAATAGCTGTTACGCGCGCGTCTAGTAGCTTTGTATATTGAGTAAATGAAAAATAATGAGCTACGATTAAAAAGTTTGAGAGTTTTATTTTCAGAAGCAATTTTGTTTGTGTGTATTGGACACAGGAAGGCGTTTTAAGTGAATGAATGCAGTGTGTCAAAGGAATTCTAATCGGTCTGAATAAAAAAAGCATTTGTAGAATATCGTTTTTTTCATGAAAAATTATCCAATAAATTTAATTAAATTCAATATATTAATAGATTATTTGGAGATCGAAATAGATGAAAGACAATTTTCATGATACAATTATTTTAACATATCTTAAGGAAAAAAAACATTTTAAATCCATTTATGAGCACTCAGAATAAAACATTGACTAAAATAAGTCGCAATGTAATATATATTTTTTATTAAGTAATAAGTTTACTCTTTTTGATTATTTTTACCAGTCATAGTTGTTATTAACATCTTATAAAATTAGGTAGAAGGCTATGGAAATGGTTTCTGAAAATAATTTGCTGCGTTAACAAACAAAATAAACTTTTCATATGTTTGACAAAACATATGTGAGATTTTGAGATATGCTACATTTTAAACTAATAATAGAGAAATATTTTATAAGCAAGGGTTAGCATCTGGCCAATATGTATTTTAAAATACGAAAAGGGCTTAGAGGTACGTATTTTATATGTCTTCTTTTTATCGGTGCAATGAATGACACATATATATATTGATATCAGACACATTTATAAAGTGGTTCCACATTTACGCATGCAAAATGTTCCGATCTTCTATGTAAGTTATCGCAACTATATTTTACAAAACCAAAAAAAAAAAAAAACTCATCAATTAATGTTGTTTTTAAACATTTATGTAAATGGCGAGTTTCTGTATTAGTATATCAAATCTAAGGATAAATTTTTAGTAGGCCGCATCTGGCCCGCGGATGGCAATTTCCATATCTCTTTTCTAAATAAAAACAAATGCTATATATATTTTTTAAATTTTAAGACATATTTTTTTATTTAATGACAAATAACTACAAATTTAACCCGAAGTTTAAAAATATTTTTGCCGTTTAAACATGTATTTATACTAAATAATACTACAGAAAACGATATATCGATCAATTAAGCAAATTTATGTAAAATCAAAGTAATTTGTATAGGTTGTATCGGTAAAAGTTTATTTTTTCCGTTGGGTTATAATTTAAAATTTTTGGATCGTCCTTATTGATAGCGTGGAATATTTATTTCATTCTTTAGTGGATTTTATGGTGGATATTGTGATTATTTCGCTGTCTATTTTCCACTCGAGACATGGAGTAAAATTATAATCGGTGTGCTTTGATCACTGAAAGATGCAAAGATAATGCATTTTTCACTGAAAAAGATTAAAAACTTTTTATCGTAAAGCGTATTAAGGATACCTTGAAAATAATTTTATGTCAAAAACGATTTGATGTGATAAAGGATTTGTTATACAAGATAAAGCGAATAAAATGACCTGCAATGCAAAAAGAAGAGCTTTATCATTATAAATGCCGTGATTTTCCTTGAGTGTTTTGAAGTTTAAAACTCAATTATAATGTTTACATTTTTTTTGTAGCAATGCCCTTTATCCGTTGTATTCTGAATTTACTTTTGTAATGTAGATTATATCTTACCCTCAGTCAATCACATTGGCTTGATTAATCTTTAAAATGATTTTTATAAGCCTGGGATAACTTTTGGGTGATAAGCGTTTAAATTAATTGGATTATAAGAGAATGAGTCTTATTAAGTTTATGTCTGCAATCAAGCATCAAAACATGCACTAACAAATAAAACTAACTTTTATAAATGAATGTCAATTTTATAATTTTTTTTTAAAAAAAGTTTTAAATTGTTTTTTTTAAACATACAGAACAATAAATTTTTCTCAAGATATATGTTTTAAAATTAGTATATAAATGTTTTTTATATCTCCTACATTATCACAATCTAAGTGTGGAATACCTTATTTATATACCCATTCATACTGAATATATATATATATATATATATATATATATATATATATATATATTTGAAAGCGACACTGATGGGGTAGTATTTTGAAAACATCTTTTTTTCATATTCACTAGGCAAGGGATATGTTTTTGTAGTGCTTGTGGTTATTAATATTTTAGTGTTTTTAATAATTAGTTTATCAATTATATTTATTTTTAAATAAAGTGTTTACCAGTACATTATGTTGCAATGTAATATTTTGTTAATGTTTTTTTCCCTCTAAAAAGCCTCTTAAAATAAAAAAAAGTTAATATGTTATTTTTTGTTATATCGTAAGTTTTCATTTTAATAAGAGATTTTAGCAGCTGACTTTAAACAAGAAAATCGTTCGACTTGAAAGAAAATAGTATCTTTAATATTTTTCACTTGTTTATTAAAGCAACTGTACTGGTTACGGAAATTGTGAGCTATTGTCAAATGATGAGCCGTACATTCAGTTTAGCAGTTTAATTGAGAAGTCATTAGTGTTTAATTTTTAAAAATATGTTTTGATATGCATTTCTCTTTAAGCGTTTTCTCTAAAGTGGTTGCTGCACAACTTCTTTTAATAATTTGAAAACATGAACTTGAGAACGTGACTTTTTACGCATTTGATTGTGTTTACACTTTTACATTCCACAACTTTATGACTAACTTTATTAACTTTATCAACATTACATGTAAACATTCACTGTGAATGTTCACATGCCACAGAGGATTTTCAAAAGATATATGTTAGAAAATACATAGTTTATAATACATGTAGAATATTTTAATATGGACTTGGTGGATAAATTTTTAGCGGAGAAATTCTACAATGTACAGCATTTTATGTTTTCTTAATTGATTGTTGTTGCCACATTGTTAAAACTACTATTTCGAGCAAGAGTTTTACTTTATTTTTCATATTAAAAATCATTCTTAACAACTAGGATAATATAACATTTTTAAATTAGTTATCAATAGTAATTACTTTAAAAAACATCGAAAATAGAACGAAACTTGAGATCGAATTTCTCATATAACACTCGGAAAAATAGATCATTTTCTCTTTTTTTTTAATCGCTGAAAAAGGATCTTGGAGGCTTTGAAAAAGAAGTAATTCGCTCAGGTTTCATCAAATAAAACCGCCGTAAAAAGGAGCAAAATTCCACATGATGGCTCGATACCGGCGATCTCAATTATGTCGAGAGAAGGAAGCGTTCAAAAAATGTGCGTATGCATAAAAAAAAGAAAAATAAGTATGGAATAATAAATTACTAAAAATAAATCTAATCGAAATTTTACGAGATGCGCAGAGATGATGATGCATCCGTCAGAGAAACGAAAGGCAATTCACAAGAAATAAAATGAAAATAGAAAGACAGTCATAAAACGAAAAACTTCGGTTACCTTCAGTTTAAACGTCACTGCATCAGATAATTTGATTTCCTCTTGGAGGGATTGGCGAATTTTATAGTTGATTTTGTGAAAATTCGTGTGTAGATATGCAATGTGATCATATTTTCACTTTTTTTTATTGATTTTTTTTAAATATTATATATAGTTCACACAAAACATTATTACGAAAAAATTAAATTTTGAAATACATAACCTTGTTTATCGGTTAATTTTTATTTATTTACTAGCTTTTACCCGCGGCTAAGCTCGCGTTGATGTCTTTAAATAACTGTCAAAGTCGTAATCATATAATTGGAAAGTAAATAATAAAATATGGTAATTTTTTTATTGCTTGACTGGAACCAATAAAATTTAAAA
This sequence comes from Trichonephila clavata, assembly GCA_019973975.1. Lineage (NCBI taxonomy): Eukaryota > Metazoa > Arthropoda > Arachnida > Araneae > Nephilidae > Trichonephila > Trichonephila clavata. Next base: position 105,356 of record BMAO01014638.1, on the reverse strand, counting down.
TGTCTAAAATTGAGATCAGTTTTAAAAAACTGAAAACGTAATTTATTATTATATTAACAAAAATTCAATAACTTAAAACTATTCATATTTTTAAAAATGGAAAGTATCTCCGTTTAATATATAATTCTTCGTTAAAAGAGCTCAAAACAGAATATTATTCTAAGATGCTACTGTATACCATATTATATGTTCTTCCATCAGTTGCAAATATGTGAAGATTTGGGCATTGCACATCGATTCGGCTACATATAGTTGGCCATGGGGAAAACATTGCTTTTCCAAATGCACCCCTGTTACCTGAAATGTTAGCTTTCTTAATAGTAACAGTAAAACTGGGAATTGAACTTGTTTGAATTGGAATGGTAAGTCAGTGGGGGATACTTGGAATTCGAGGTATGATAACACTATTCCTTTTCATGACATATGTTCAAATATTGGCACCAAGTATATTCTGCATCAGTTTTGTGATCCAAAGCCTCGTTCCTTTACATAGTCGAGTAGCATCGAGATTCTGCATAACTTGTACTTGTACATTTAGTTTTAATTGAAGTTTATGTGAGGGTACACCCGAAAGTTCAAGTGAATTTAAGAACTACGTGGGATATGAAGTACTTTGTTCTTTATCCATGATTATATTCATTGATAAATATTTTTTTCAATTCCCTCCCCCCTCCCTCCGCGCACATCGTTTAATTTTTCAATTTTGATTTTATGGACAAAGTCATTGTTAGGCGCCAATATTGATCTTGCGCGCAACCACTGATCCCAATTTAAATTTTGTTGCAAGCCCGGGTAAATTTGAGCAATAAAATTTACATCATTTTCTTCTACACTACAAAATTCTCTGAAAGTAAAATATAACATCCAGTATTTGCGTCCAAACATCCATAACCGATTTTAAATTGCGTCTCTACATAATGTACTGAAGCTACGTCATTATGAAGATGTACTCTAATATTCGTTTTCAGACTGAATTTTTCAAATTTCCCCCACAAGCTTGAATTCACCAGCCAATATATAATAAAGCTACCATTCCTCCTATAATATCTGTACTATCTCGTAAATCCTGAAGAGTCCAATTTAACGCTTCTGTAGCTTTCTTATGAGGCATCGTACTTTCATCCCACACTAAAAGCTAACATTGTGGAAGCATCCAGCCTTGAGAGCTATTTTTTCTGAAGTTTCAGATGAGTGAATCTTCAAATACAAGATTAAGCGATAATTTTAAAACGGAATGTGCAGTACGATCGTTGGTCATCAAAATCGCGGCTGTACCAGAAGAAGCCATAGCAACTGCTATCTTCTGGGTTTTTCTGATGGTCATTAGTAATAAGTTTAGCAAAAATAATATTCCTGTTCCTCCAGGGCTTCGAGAAAAAAGAGTGCACCACTGATGGATTCTACTTTGCGTAACACTTGTTGGAAAACGTGATTTTGTTCTGGAGTTAATTGAGGGGTAAATTCTATTACTTGATGTTACAATGCTATAAAATCGTAGTTTAATTTTCAAGTAATTTCATTATCGAAGCCATTTCCAAAATCATGTAGCTTCTTCCTAACCATTCTGAAAAACTTTATTGCGTTTCGTTGTAGATGTGTTCATTGAAAGGCACATTTGCTTGTACTTGCTGCAACCATCGCAAAATATCTTCTGCCATGTAGTATTTGTACTTATTCCAAAAGGTTTGAGGATTAGAAAGACTGAAGATAAAATAAGCATTGCGTAAAGCTCCCTAATTTTATTCGGCGAGTGACATTGTATGGATGCCTCCATAGTATATCTTCAAAGTAATACCTCCATGTAAAATATCTAGGTTCAGTATAACGGGAAAATTTTGTGCAAAATATGAATATTGTATAATTAGGTTAAAAAAATTCAAACTAATCAAAACTACTTAAGTAATCAAAACTTTTTATTAAACTGTCAGTTAATATTACCATAGAATTTTCAATATCACGCGCTCGCAATTCACTAAAACTTTATATATTTCGTCTTTTTATTTTATCTCTTTAAAAAGTGGGAGAAACTTTGCATTAAAATATTTGGGATTGTCGGAATAGAGAAATTCTTAGCCAACTTGGCGATATTTCTCAAAGTTTGAGTTTGACATTTAACAAACTTAACGTAATTAATAAGCATAAAAAACCATTTAAAAATTGTTTTTTGTAAAGAGGCTAAATAACACTATGTTTCAGTTATTTGTTACAAATGTAAGAAAATATTTATTAAAATTTCCATTATTGAGCAAATGCATAATTTTGAGCCAACTTGGCGGGGAGTAAGCAACGTCAAAGTTTTACCCGCATAGTTTCCGTTCCCGTAGGAATATGGAGATAAAATATATTTTATGTTCCTCGCTGATAATGTAGCTTTCCATTGGTGAAAGAATTTTTAAAATCGGACCAGAAGTTCCCGAGATTAGCCGGAACAAACAGACAGACCGACAGACAGACAGACAAAAAATTTTAAAATTGATTTTCTGATATAAGTACCGTATATGCCTTTAAATGCATTTAGTTAAAAGCTGCCAATTTGAAATTACAAACAGACACTTCAATTTTATTTATTTGTGTAGATAAAAAAATCATGTTGTGTGTTTCTAGTTATTAGTTCGTTGTCGCTCCAAGATAAGTTAGTGAATAATGTACTGACATTGTAATATAATAATGATTGTTTGGATGGAGTTGCATTTATCATTATTATGTATTTATATTATTATTCAAAGTGTATTTTTATTATTATTCAAACACCCAATAATCTTTCCTGGTAAACACAAATTGTCTGAACTTATTGTTAAACAATTTCAGCGCATGCATCTCCATGCTGGACCAAGTTTACTGTTAAGCATTTTAAAACAAAATTATTAGATTGTGAAAAGCAAACATATTATTGCAAATTGTATTAGGTCCTTTAGATTTAATCCGATTTCAAATTATCCATTACGGGACAATTGAAATCCACAAAGAGTTATTCTTTTTTTGTGTGGTATTACTTTAAGGAGGAAAATATACCTCCAGATATGTGGCCTCTACAATGTACATCCAGGTACATCCAATGTACTCTTAAGTACATCCAGGAAATAATGGTACTGTTAGAGTTGTAATTGTAAAAACTGTGAATGTTTATTTAAAGAGATCTATTGTAATACTATCTCCTTTATTGTCGTATCAAGAATAAATTGTTGATAGGGTAAGAGTACGTTTGGATGGAACAGTATTCATTATTATTCTTTATTTTTATTGTTATTCAAATTGTATTTGCATTATTAATGTAGTTTGTATGGTTAGTTATATACTATATTTAATTTCTATTCAATTCTAAGTATTATTATTAATTTCTATTTTATATGTAATTTCTGTATAATAAATAGTTTTATTGGCGTGCTTTTTACCAACGACATCAACTGTATTTAGCCTTTTCACAATGACAACCTTTTTTGTTTTGTTTTGTGTAATATATTCTGTGTGGAATATTGTGTTGCTTTACTGATTCTCGCTGGAAGAGGTTCTTTCAGCAAATGCTCCTGACATTTGTTCTAAATCTTTTTACTCTAAATGAAAGTGTTTGCTTAATTGACAATTGTTGTAAGGTATACATAAAAAGTTGTCTACGACAGCCAATACAATTGAGCAATCGTTATCGGTCCTTCGGGGGGGAGGGGCGGGGGGGCGAAGGATTTTAAATATTTATTATTGATGATAACAATTTTTTGAGTCATGTGTGTTATTTAAAGTAAGTGCTAATGTTGGTGCTCCTATTTATCACTTACAGCAATGAACGTGGTCTTACTTTACATAAAAGTTTTACATTTATGTTTGTTTTTTAAGTGCAGTGTTAAGGATTATGATACAAGAATGGGATACATTTGCTTTCTTATATTATTTTTTCACATTCGCTATTATTTTTTCTTGATTAAATATTTAATTTTTAAATCATTTATTTCAAACCATATATTTCTAGCTTAATGAATTACATATGAAACTAAATAACGAACAATGAACGTAATTTAGTTACGAGTTTGTTACAATTCAAATCTATAAATTTATTAAAATTTTGTTTATAATTAATCAATATTTGGATATTAAATGAACCTCCTATTTTATTTTTAAAATTCTTCTAAATTTATAATTTCTTAAAATAATTAAAAGTATTTAAAATAACTATTTATCAAAATTTTAAAACACGGTTGTGAAATGTATTTTTATTTATGTGATGCAGATGCAATTTAAAAATGAAATATTCTATTTTTTTTAAAGAAAAAATAAATGTACTTATATTTTGGATACCTGACTTATATATATAATTATTTGACGTGAGTATAAGTTTTACTCATTTTTGGAGGTGTACATTTAAAGTTGAACAGACTTGGCAATTGTTTTAATTAAGCTTTTAATGTTTTGTATCCCGTGGAATATCCAATTTGACGCCACTAATATATATTAATGCGTAATTCCGCATCTAATATGTGTGAAATTTCGCATGCAGTTTATCTTTTTCCCTATGACATTTGTTACTGTCAACACTATATAAAATCATATATTTTATTAAATAAAACTTTAGCATAAATGCATTGATATAATTTTTATTTAAAAAAATATAGCATTTGTAACGGTGTAATTCAAGACGGTGTAACATGGTGAGTGATGAAGCGAATGTGAGCAAATGTTTGTTGCTGGTATTCAGCGTAGGAATTCCATAATCGAGCTTCCGTTTAAAATGCAATTTACTATAGTGCCAATACATATTCAGTAATACTCAATGTTCAACATTCAATGCTTTGGGGGGAAAAGAAGTCGTCAAGATTCTTTTAATTCCCCAAAAAACAATATTCGAGTTTTTTTTAGTTAAAATCTTTATCATGTATCAAATTTCCCAAATTATATTTAGATCATAATATAACTGTTAAACGAAAGCAAATAACCCTTACCAATTAAATATTATTATACAAATAATAATATAGTAATTTAAATATGTACGTCGTAATTAAAATATTTTTCTATCAGTAATAACAGCAAAATAAAACATTTTTTATATATTTGTAATTAAAATAATCGTCTATTTTATTTTAGAGTGAAATGAATATCACAAGTATTTTTCCCCGCTATAATTATAATCTATTATAAACGTAAGAAATCTGTATAGATCTCACTCCCTAATTCTTAAAAGGGGCGATAGTTTCCATCTTTTTTTAAAATTGTCTTTAGAACGTGTTTACCAAATTTAAAAACTTTGAAAATAAATGTATCGCATCCATCATGAAGAAAGAAAGTGTTAAAAAAATCACGCATTTTACCTAAGACAGAATTAAAATTAACTAAAATATTTTAAGCCTGGGAAAGCACTCAGTAATTTTCTTATCCATCATCCGGCTTGACAAGGAAAATAAGGAAATAATACTCTTTCTTATGAACCGCAGTTTTTAACTCTAATGTTTTTATAAGCAAGATGAAGGTGCTTGATATTGGTTACATGTTATTAAGGTTAACATTTTTTTCGAGGGAAAATCAGTGCTGATTCGTGTGACTGATGATCCCCAATTTTTGAAGCTAATAAGCTCCTCGCTTGATAATTACACGCTTCATTACTGACAGCATAAATAAATCAATTAATTGCTTCACTAATTTATGTATTTAGGCTCCAATGAAGTTTAATGAGAAAAGAAGCATTATCATTATTGCTATTTTTAAAAAGAAATTTTACACACACGTATAAATGTTTGTTTCTATTTTAAAAATATAATTTTAGAGTTATTTCTATGAATGCGAGGGATTCCGTCTTGCTTTCAAGTACGTTAAAATAATTATCATATTTTACTGATCTTACTACCTATTTATATTATTTGAAAATATAAAGACTAAAAGTATTTTATTTAATGCATAAAGTGCATTGTATTCTTTTTAAACACTATAAAACTTTGTATAATTTGTAATGTAAATAATACTAAGCATAAAATATGATTTTTAGTTTAAATATTAATGACACAAATTTCAGCTGAAATGGCTCTTAAATTCACCAATTAATAATTATAAATTTTAAATTTAAATTTAAAAAAAATTAGTGAATATTATTGAATAAATAAAAGCAATTTAGAGAAATAATGAAAAAAATATTTATTCTTTAAGGCTACAGTGGACAGTAATTTTTTTTTTAATTTGTTACACACATGCTCCAAATTTTGACTGCCAGTATTTAAGTCATAACTAAAACCATGTTAAAAATTTAGTGAGAAAAAAATTTGTAGTTTTTAAGAAATGTAAAATTTTTTTAAAAAATTTAACGATAATTTAAAAATTTCAAAACGTATCATGAGTTTTTATTTTTTTTTAAATTTCATATTTTCAACTGATTTAACTTCTTTAAGAAATTCTTTAGAAATTTATGCATGTAAAGTAATGTTTTATATGATAATTTACAAAGTATGGGTAAACGCAAATTTTTATATGAAATTTTCAAGAATTTTAATGATTTCATATATAAAAAACTTTAATTTCTTCTTTCACCCTATCACTATTACTACAATGCATCCAAGAAGTTATAATTACATATTAGAAGAATACTTTTGGAAAGTTTTGTTATAATCGGACAAAAATTGCAACGCATGGAACATTTTGAATTTTGGTTTCAAAGCAAATTTTTGATTTTGAGAAAAACAGCTTTTTTATTTTAAAGGAAATTAACTTAGCATTTATAAAAAAATGAAGATATAAATAATAATTTGAAATAGAAAAACACTAATATCATAACAAATGTAAGATAAGTGCAGAATATATACATATAAGTGCACTATTTATTGTAACATTAACATCGGCATGTGGTACACTTAGTGATAAAAATTGAAAAGTAAGCTGGAATTTTCTCATAATATCAGAAGTAAATTAGCAGAATGCATTCCATTATTATTTCATCTCAACTGGATAATATATTATATATTTCATAAATCACTATAAGTAAAAATAAAGTATTTCAATAGGATTAAATTACAAAAATTCAAAACAGTTTCGTGGCAAATTTTTGATTTTGAGAGAAACAACTATTTTGATTTTATAAGAAAACTGATTTTTTTAAAAAAAATTAAAGATATATAAGTATAAATTTGAAAAACACTAATATCATATAAACACAAGATAGGTGCAGGATATATATAAAATATTCTGCAATATTTGTTGTAACAGTCACATTAGCACGCGTGGTATAGATAGTGATAAAAATTGAAAAATAAGCTAGAACTTTCTAAGATATCTAAAGTAAACTAGTAGAATGTATTTCGTCAACCAGATAATATATTATATATTTCGTTAATCCCAATGAGTAAAAATAAAGTATTTCAATAAAATTACATTATAAAAATGCAAAACAGTAATAAATTCAATTACACATAAAAAGAAAACTGCCGCTAAGTCTGAAAAAAAATTAAAAAGCACCGGCAATATAGGCTACATCTTTATTAGTAGAATTTTTTTCTTTTTCTCTCTTTTCACAGAAATGTTTTGAGAAATGCGTCGTTTATCCTGTCTTTCAGTAATAGTTAATGAAAAACTATCATTTAGGTTTGAGTCCTCTTTTGATTCAGGTGATTTCACGTAGCCCAAATTGTGCTTTTCGACGGTATCCGTAGCTGCTATTTCTAGCCTACTTTTGGACACGAATACCTCTTTTGGGCATTTTCGCCAAATGCAGCTATGCAGACTTTTATTACAATTCTGCGTCTTGCCTCCTACACATCTTTCAAGAATGGTGTCTGAAGCTAAACGTTGGTAAACAGGCATAATTTTTTCAACTACTTGTTGCGACAAGCAAGTTCTCATGGAACTATGTGACCCTGGGGTTTCACCTTTGGCTATTGCTCTTTTATAAAAATACCATGATGATTCCCCTTCAGGGCACTTACCATGCGTAGGCTTTTCGTCAGTTGACGAGCAATGCATCAGGCTGGCATAAATAGCAGTTTTCATTTTTTGGGTATTAGAAACATTTTCTTTTATTGCTTTTCCGTAGTATTTTTACAACTTTTTAATGTTTTTATCTGTAAGGCTTCCCTGCTTACGCCCACCGAGTGTCACCTTCTTCACCTTCCACTCTTTTACTTTGTTGCGTAACGATTTGCCTAGCCTCTTCACAACATGATTCAAACACTCTTCCTTTTCGATTTTTACCCCAGAACCATATACTTCATTTTCTGACAAAAATTTAAAAGTTTCAAGTCACCATCACTCAGCATGGAAACGAATCTCATTTGGCAATCACTTATTGACCGTCTCCACATAATTAGTGCAGCATGCATCTCCATGGCTCCAGACGTTCCATCGAAATGTTTGTCACACTCATCCATATGTCCTTTTTGCCAAATGTGAAATTCCGCTCTATTGGCTCCCATATCTCGACCAGTAGTTATGCAATTATGACAGTATTTCGACAATACTTCAAAGTCAAGAACGAGTCCACTAAGGACATCGATGATTATTCCTAATCCTAGGTTAGATGTATGTCCTCGCTTTTGCTATGTACTTTCATATGACACACTCACAACAATGATTTCCTGATATTTTAGAGAAGAATCAACTTTTATGGGAGCTTCTCTAGCTGCTTGACGTGACATTTCGAGCATTTTTTTCTTCACTTCTTTGTTTTTAACTTATAAATTGTGCATGCATTTGGCAAATGTTTTTTTGTCCATTGTTGGCATGTTGAGCACAGATGAAGAAGTTTCCAAAGCAGCATGCCCTCTGCCTAGGGATAGGAAGGCACTCACCATCTTGTTGTTAATATCATGTAAATTTTTATACTCCTCTTGGAAACTTGAATACACACTTCCATAGCTTTCATGACATGATTCACATAAAAGTTCCATTTTTGTAGAATATCCCATGGATTGGTGTTGTTTTATAACAAGGGCACATTTTGTACAATATTTGCAAGGAACTTTTTGCAATAGTTCAGAAAACACAGCCTTGTGGACGAAAATATAACTTGCCTCAGGTTGGGAAGATGTACTTGGGTCAGATAATGTATCCCTCTGTAGTATAAAACTGTTTTTTTTTTCATCAACAGTTTCAGGAGATTTCTGCCATCACTTCTTGCTGTTTTTCAGACAACATCTTCCACCTTTTGGTAGGACGACCCTTAGGTTTTCTATATCTTGATGATATAAGATCCATACTAATAATTTAAACAACAAATGCGATTTAAAAAGAGCTTTAGTTCTGAAAAGAAATATTTGTTTTGGTAAAATCAATATAAGGTTTGAGTGAAGTTGAACGAGAAATGCAAACAGAAGTTTCAACGAATGGTAAACAAATAATGTCAATTTAGGTCTCATATACAGTTAAATCAAAGTGTTGCTAACATGAACTTGATAAATTAACATTTAAAAATAAAAATTAGTGAGGCTTTGTCTACAGTAAATAAAATTTTTCCTGTCAAAGTGCACGACAGCTACAATAGCATGACATTAGAAAATGTAAACAAAGGGGCGTGGTCATGGATGACTAATTCAAAACTACCCTATAACTCAGTAAAAAATTCAGAAAATCAAAAACAAAAATTTGCGTTTGATATAGAAGCTAATAAAATATTATAATCAGCAAAAAAAATCGGTATTTTGGACAATTTTCCACATTTTAACTGTCCACTGTAGCCTTAAAAAAATTAATATGTTTTTATTCCTAATTTAACTACTTAATATGAGTTGAGTAGTTATTTTATTAGACATCATTATATCAGTAACAAGTAGACAAAAAAAAACCATTTAAAGTCTATTTGAAATTTAAAGTTTCTAAAAATAGTATAAGGAATGTAATAAAATATGATTTTAATTTATTGAAAATCGGAATGATTTTATTAATCAATTACTCCCACATTCATATGTACATATATAAAAGTTGTACCATTTTGCTGTTACTAAAATGACCGTTGGTTCATTGTTCGAAATTTGTTTTTTGTTGAAATAATATGGTTGAATCTTAAAAGTTAAAATGATCAAGCAGTTTTTATAATTACTTAAAATAAAACGACTAATTACATTAAAAAATGTTGCGAAAGCTGAATATAAAAATTATTAAACATTTGGTATCCAAGCAATTAAATACACTTAAACGTTCATAAAGTATATGTATCTTAATCTGAGATTTATTTTTAAGTTGTTATTTTAAAATACGAGGGTGATTTACAAAGTTACTTCCGAATAGCTGTAAAAAATAAACCAGAGTAGACGGAAATAAATATTTACTTATCAAGGGTACAGCTATCCTCTCTTTTTCAACATAGTATCTCCCATTATTCAAGCACTTGTCGTACCGTTTCACTAATTCATTCTGTATAAAAAGTGACCACCTGAGATTTAAACCAATGAGTCACAACATTTATAAGTTTTCCCTCGTCAGCAGCAGCTGACGAGGAAAAACTTATAAGCGCTGTTAAAATGCTGTTCCTCAAGTCACTTCTTTATTGCATTGAACAGATAAGTAACCAGGAGAAGCCATGTCCGGGCTGTAGGGAGGATATTGAAGTATGTGCCATTTGAATTTGCGTAAAACCTCTCGTGTTAATCAATGTGAATACGCATGTTGTCATGCAGGAGCACAATCCTAGAGCTCAGTAGGCCGCGACGTTGGTTCTGGATGGTTCTATTCAGTAATGGTTCTTTTCAGTTCAGTGAAGGTTGTTCTTTTCAGTTTCTTCAACATGCGACAGTAAACTTCGGATGTTATTGATGTTCCACGTGCCATGGATTCTATTACCAAGATTCCTTGAACATCCCAAAAGACGGTAATCACATCAGTTTTCTCGCTGACAAAGTTTGACGGGCTTTCCTCAGGCAGTTTGGAGAATTTGTATGACCCCATGCCATAGACTGTTGTTTTGTCCCCGTATTAACATACGCTACCCACTTTTCGGCACCAGTCACTGTTCTGTTCAAAGAGTCCTTCCTATCCGCGGGGTACCGGGAGAGAAATTTTAAGGCGGCGCGCTTTCGACTGGTTTTGTGGATCTTCATGAGCATTTTCGGTACCCATAGAGCACATAACTTACGGTTGTCTGATGTCCCATGACTGTCTCAGAAATGTCTGGAAAATGTTCCGAAAGTTGGGAGATTGTGAAATTAAAAGAAAAATTTTTCATCGGTTTCTTGATTAGATCAGCACTCGCTATAGACGGCCTCACACTCCTTGATTCCTCGTGGATGTTTTTCTCCCATCCTTGAAAAAGCGCATCCACTGACACACTACAGCTCCACTCGTAATTTTTGGCCCGTATACGGCATACTTTTTAAGATGGATATCCGCTTATGACAATTTTGGCGCAAAGAAAACTTATCAGCCCTCGCATCTCACATTTTGCGGAATTTTCTATGGTGGGACATTTTTGTCCCGTTATAACCAGCAAATTCTTATTTCTACAGCACTCTTACTCGCCGACTGGATGCTTATTGAATCAGAGATTGCTCGTGCATTGGATTGAGAACACTCCGAGCCGTACTTCCCGCGCTACGCCCAAATGCGGTTAGTTCCCTAATTGTCCTCGTATTTAATTATTTGATTATAAATGCAACAATCTTATCATGTATAAATGCAACAATTAATTCATTTATGTTGTGCACATAAAATTACTTGTAACATTTCAACTACGTCTGAAAAAAATATTAAATGTGCAGTTAAATTTTTCAAAATATTTTAAAGAAGTCAATTATTGTATTTTAGTTCACAACATCTTCATTTTAAATGTAATCTGCATCACAAATATAATTTTACATTTAAAAACTTTTATTTTTACCTGCCTTTGTGTGGCAACTCAGGTATATAACTATTAAATATGCCCTAAAAATAGAACGTGATTAGGAAAAAGATTGCACTTTTAAAAGCTCAAACTTTTTTTTTTCAATACTCTATCCAAATTTTTAAATAAAATTTTAAACAAATTTCTAGGTTTGAAATGGCTTTTTTGGGGTGTTTAGTTCTCGATAGTTTCCATTCAGTACATAAACGGAAAGACAGAACCAGTTATTACATTTCTGACGACATTTCACTTGGAATTTTAATGACTGGGACGTGCCAGGTACTGCACACTCCATAAAAGATTATAGATAATAAACCAGAATTTCTATTTCGAGGAACAGTACTTTACTCAGCTTCTTACTTCCAGGAAAATTAATCGTTTTTGAAAAGTGTGAAGTTATTTATGTTTCTGAATAACGTTTTTGAAATGCATGCATTAGGAAGAGTGTTGTAGAAAGGAAATGTTAATTTACTTTATTGTTGCGTTTTTAAAAAAAAGAATATTCTGTGTAGAATATTATGAAAATAATTAACGTGCATAGATTGATAGCCTGTATGAATAATTAAAAATAACCCTAATTTTATAAAATGTAACATTTTCATAGAGTTATTTTCATTTATATAAAAAAGAAAATTTTCGCATATAACATAGTTTTATATACTATGTATTTTCCAAGTTATAATTTTGTTAATTATTTTGGAATTGGCAAAATACTTATGTAAGAAAATGGAAGAACTATATTACTGATGCTATAATGACAATTTTATTTTTATATCTTTGATTCTTTTTAATCTTTTTTTCTTAGTAGATATAAAATGATCTTTAAAAATTTTATATGTGTACTTAAAACTTTATTTCAGGAAATTTAACAAACTGAAACATTTCCTTTCAATTTCAAATAATAACATGAGACACAATAAGCAGCATAACTACGTGTCCTAATTTGTTTAATTCTTCATTTTGTATGACTGCTTTAAAAATAAATTTGAATTTCAAAAATAAACTGAAATAAATTCGATCGTTTTTCTTAGGTTAGAGTGATTGAAAATGTTAATTCTTTAAATGTTATTTCAGAGATTTAGAGTACCTCGTTATACGTGTTGCCGGCGAAAGTGTGCCTCACAACCATAAATTCTAAACCCTTGGAGCAGATGTATCATGTCTCCGCAACACAAATTTCTCATGCGCCTTTCTTCTAGTCTAAATAAAAGGAAAGAAACTGACAGTTCGGAGAGTCAATCTATATTTCATTCTTCGGTCCAAATGTGCTCTGAAGCCAAGAGCTCTACCTGTAAATTATTGAAGAGGCGTTTTCTGATTCCCTGGGGAACCATAAAGCTAGACTTTTATTCTGCTACAAGAATGTACTTGGAAGGTAAAAAAAACTCATTCCAACTGAAATTGTTATATTTTTTCCTTTCATTCAGTACTTCCTAAATCGGGCATATATTGAGTGCTATAGTTGACCTAATTAATATATGTAAGTGAAGAAGACTTCTTCATCTGATTTAAAATTGTATTTGATGATTGCACGAGTAATTAGAATGAATAACACTGCGTTGATAGAACCTCAATTAGAACTCGAGATATGAAAATGAAATGTTTATCCCTTTGCAAAAGATGATGTAATTACTGTTTGTGCATTTTCTTAGAAATGAATGTTTTTAAGAGAGGAATTTGTTTGTAACGGGGTCGTATTCACTTCCTTTCATTAATCCTCTTGGGGAAAAACTTCTTTAACTGTTGTTTAAGCTACAAACCGCCTTCCGTAGCGAGAACTTGATTTTAAGGTATCCGAACACGTTCGGAGTACATTTTAACAAAATAGCATACTAAAACATTATAAATGCTCTTTTAGGACTTAATACCAAAAAATATTACTATTTTACTATCAAAATTTAAAATAAATTAACAGAATTTTTAAAAAAAATACAAATATAAGTGAAATTTTAGCAATATTTTTGAAAAACTTCAAAGCAGTTAGAGTAAAAAGTAATAAACATATATTAGTAAAAGTATTACTAAAACAAATTAGATGCATTTATCTAGAAAATGTACTAACATTTTAATTTTTTATTAAAATTTGAATATTTTAGAGCTGATTGAGTAAAAATTATAAGAAACGTTAAATTTTTTATGAGAGCATTATTTAAATAGCAAGCCATAACTCAAAAAGTATTCATACAATAGGACATAATTTAGTACATTCTCTAGAAAATAACATAAATATCAGGTTTAAAAAGTCTTATACAATAACATCTGTAATGTTTTGAGTTATCAGACTCGCCATGATAGATTTTGAGCAATTTAAATGCCCCCTTCTGGTAGATCAAAAGCCACTTCCGGTTATTTTATAAAGTTAGCTTTATAAAATTTATTGCCTTTAGGTAGAATAGAAACAAAACAAAGTATGTTTCTTAAATTCAAAAGATAGTTCTATTCAATAAAATAAAAAATTAAAATATATGTCATGACTTAATTTGGTCATTTCAACGTGTTCGGATACCTTAAGTTAATTTGAGTGCTATTTAAGCTCTAGCAGGGCGAGTGTCAAGTTAGTCATTACACTGTTAGTAAAGTGAGATTAGTGAAGTGCCATTCGGAAACCGTGGTGAAAGAAATAAGAAGTTTTAAACCGGTTCATAGTTGACCCACAGTAGAGATCTTAAGAGTGTGTTCTAACAAATCACACTCGGATAAGTGTTTAATTATGATAGTTTATTAATTATATGTAAATAGTTTTGTATCAATCTGTTTATATAATTTTCTATAATTTTTTTATCTATTCTTTATTAATACTCAAATGGAGACGGGTTATTTGCAAAAGAAATGTTGCTTTGATGAATTATATTATTTTATATAGCTAAAATGGTTTTTTGATATCAGAACAAAATCAACATCTCCTACTAGATTTTAGGGCCGAAAAAGATGGAATGAGAAGGTGACCACGGTAAAATATTGACAATGGTCACGGGCTCGTAATACGTGTCATGGATTCGAGCCGTAGTGCTAGTGAACTCACACCGTTTACAGGGAATGAAGCACGTTAAATACACTGCTGGCCACCGTAAATGCAACAGCAAGAAAGACAAGAGATATCACAAAAAAATTTATTTTGTAGATAACATGTTGACCAAGTGTCAAATGATTAAATTTATAGACTTCTGGGAAGTGCGGTTCCTGCCAGAATCAGTAGCCAGAGTAGCCACCATTGTTGGAGATCACCGCTGCCACACGCCTCGGCATTGATTCAAAGATACTTTATATGTGTTCTCGGGGGTACAGCAGATAAAGCAGCTTCCCCATGTTGCCAAAGTTGATCTGGTGTGGCAGCTGGGGGTGTAATCTTAGCCAATCATTGAGCAACCATGGACCACATATTTTTTACCAGTGAAAGATCCGGAGAGCATGCCGGCCCGGAAATCAATTCAATCTGGTGATTGACGAAGAACCTTAGGACAATGCGTGCCACGTGTGGCCGTGCATTATCCTGTTGAAATATGGCTGTGGCCAAGATCTGAAGGTAAGGAAGGACAACTGGCTCCAACACCTCGGAAATGTAGCGCTGGCTGTTTAAAGTACCGGCAATGCGTCCTAGAGGAGTGCGAGAGTGATATCCAATACCGCCCCATACAATAATACCCGGTGCAGAGCCAGTGTGGCGGTGCATAACGCAGCTGTTCAGCATCCTCTCTCTACGGTGTCTTCAGATACGAATCTGACCAGCGTGGTGTTGCAGACAGATGCGTGACTCGCCAGTAAAGACAACTTCATTCCATTCTGCTACCCACACCCTTCTTTCATCGCACCATTGGCGGTGGAGACGTATGTGGTTCTGCGTCAAGGGTAGACCAAGCAATGGACGTCTTGCGGACTCACCACTCTGCTGTAAACTGTGTCGAATGGTACGCAAAGACACTGAATGATGCGTTACAGACTCAATGGGCTAAGCTATGGTTCATGATGTGACTGAGTGATCCGTCACTGCCATGCGCACAATTTGCTTGTCCTCACGTGAAGTGGTGCACTGAGGTGGATGCAATCGATCACGCCGGTCCTTCGTACCCTCCTGCATCCAACGGTCACATATCCGCGTTACAGTTGTTTGTTTTCGTCCAACACGACTACCGATTTTCCGGAAAGATAATCCACAATCTTGGTAGGCCACTATCCTTTCTCTGTCGAACTCGGATATTTGATCAAAAGTTGATCGCTGCTTTCTACGAGACATAACTGATGATTTTTTGAAAAAGCCACAAGAAAAACACAATTGCCGAACTTGAAATCGTCGAAATCTCCAAGCCTTAAATAGCACTTTGAGGTGGCGCCGCAGGCGTGCGTGATGTGTGTATGTGCTGAAATTCTAATCATTTGCATATCTCACTTCCGCTAATGCATACTGTAAATTTCATGTTATTTACGTGCATCCTTCAGAGTGTTGCATTTACGGTGGCCAGCAGTGTATGTCGAGGTTCAAAGTTCTTAAGGTGGTACGGTTAGGAAGTTCGGAGGTAAGGGCTTCAGCTCAAGCATCATCCTCATTACCTGATCAAGGTCCACAATTACGAAGTCCGTTAGAAATATTCTTCCTGTTGCTTTCTAGCCCAACGTTAATAAATACTCAACTGGGTTGCGAAAAAGTAAGGAACCGGTGATTAAGTAAATTCGAGATAAAGGAAGATATATTGTTTCATGTAACATTTATTTTACCATAAATTTATTTCAGTATTAAATAGCTGTAACTATTGCGTATATTTTGACGTATTCGCCCCATATATCGTGAAGATACAGATTTCAATTTTTTGTATTAATTGTTACTGCAATAACGCTTCTAATGGAATCTCTCTTTTTTGGTGTATAAAAAAAATTAGTCCCATGTGATTATTTTACAAATGTCTTATTAATAGTTTACTTTTATTATTCAAGTTTACTGTTTGTAGTGAAGGATGACATCTGAAATACATAGCGCACATCCAAGCATTTATTTTTCTGTAAATATATAAAATATTTACTCAATGTTTTACTGTTCTTGAACAAAATGGAAGAACACTAAAACGTTCATTTATAAAAATTCTATCTTCATTTATTTATAATGCCTTTCTTGAAATTGGAACATTTTCTAAATATTAAATATCCTTGATAATCTACGCACAGCGTTTGAAAAGAAATTTTTAATCTGAAGTGGTAAAAAAAAGAAGAAAAATGAATACTTCCTTTTGTTACAAAATAAGTCTTTCAGCAGTGGAGCCCACAACAACGAGAAACTCATTTCCTTTAGAAAATGTAGCTTTCTATACAGATATTCTAATCATTATTCATCTTTTTTTAACGAAATTTATACTCGCCTAGCCTCATATTTTAATCGTAAAAGGGTTTTACTCTCGTCTTATCTGTAACAAAAGAGTTATTTTTAACTACACGCTGAGAATTCCGCCACAAAGTGCTTACTCTCTTCATCGCCAAAACAATGATTCCGCAAGCTTTGTGAATTGGGACAACTCTCTTCGAATTTTTTACGCCTCTAAATAAGCGCAGATATCTATCGTGCTTACGTTTACTTTTATCAAAAACTATTATCTCTGTTTAGATGCTCTTTTTTATTTTACAGATTGAGGTTAACCATGTGTTTCTCAGCATCAATAGGGAACTATTTATTTCCTCTTCATACGCTTTTTGAAATTTTTGGCTAAGCATATTTTTCATTCTTAGACATTATAGATGAATTGAATGCTCATACATTACTTATGAATTGCTTTCCTTTATTTTATATCAATTTTTTTACACGCCGATACCTGATTAATGCGCTTTCAATATTTTTGACTCATTTTCAAACATGATTTTTATCGCCCTCCCTCCATGCAATAGCATTACATTCAATAAAATTGTAGTATACTTTATCGCTAAAGATACAATACGTCTTAAATTATAAACCGCACAAATTATCAAGATACGTATTAAATTTTGTGCATAATTTTGAATATGGCAAGAGCTCACGGGTTCACTGGAATTATTAAACTTGTTCTTAACTTAATATTGTTAAATTAATTATCGAATACATTGTGCAGTAGTGATGCATTTAGAATGCTTGTTTTTCTTTCCTTTCAGTAAATTTATATTTTTTAAATAATATTTTGTTTTCTTTTTTTTCGATACGCTCCTCTTTTTTCGATACCGTGAAGGTCAAAACGCCCCTCTAAGAAGGCTCGCCCACAGTTTGAGAAACGGTGGACTAACGCCTTTATTTGATTCTAGGTTGGCATTTCGAGTCCTGGTGCCACTGGACACCATTTGTGTATAGTGATTGATGCCCGAAAAAGATGTCGGGGCTCAAAGTGTACCCATTGGTCAAAGTGTTGAAGGTCAGAGAATGAGCCGCCATCACTTAGAAACTGGGTATTTCTCGAGATTTCTCACTTACAATATTTTCGGCCTCTTAATGTTATTGAAAGTATTGAACAGTGACTTTCCTTTCAGAGGAAATGTTATTACAAATGCAAAGCACTTTCTATAAATGTTATTTGTTACACGGCTCATAATAACTGTATTCGAACGACGGATTTCGTAATCCTGAATCTCGGTTATATTGCAAAGTCGACATCCGAACTACTTACTACATTACACCAACGGGAGGAGTTTGAGTCACAAGAGATTGAATGTGTACCAGCCCTCTACATGGCTGGACTTCAGTCTCAGTAGGGCTCCAACGAGGCTACCGTGGACAATTTAAAGAAGGAAATTCAAAGTTTGCACGGATATCTAGCGAATGTTTGTGATAATTGTATCTCTGGCCTCTTCTGGTACTATAACCTAATAAGCTCTTTATAAAAGTTCAAAGTAATCAATCCACCAATAAAAAACTTAGGCTACATGATCATTAAATATATCTGAGATATTTTTGTGTCTATGGTTAGTAAAATGTCCCATATACCTAATTTTGTGTGGTCTGAGTTTGGAATCTTCAGTTTGTAAAACCCGGAGGGCTTCATCATAATTTAAATGCCGTTCAAAATTGCAAAATCCATCGCTGATAGTCCTTGTATAACTTAAAATAACGCCATTAATAAAAAATTAAATCCAAATCAAGTGGATACGAAGAAAACGCGTGTTGTGTCAACTTAATGCGCAAATCAGGGTAATATTGCGTGTATTCAATGCATTGTATTCAAAATTTAATCTTAAACATCTGAGGCATATTCTTCATTCCAATATTAAGAGGTCTCGAGGGTGTTAATTTTGTTTCGAGAGCTGAAAATATAAACCATTTTCAAATAGACATAATTGTATTTTTGATAATAATTCATAAGTTAAAATTAAATAATTCGGTTATGCTACACATTATTTTTAAAGAAATGGGGTTTCAAAAAAAGTGTTAAATGTTTAAAATATAATAATAGTTTTAAAAAATTTAAACATATGAAAATAAGAAACATTTGTCTAATAAATATTACGTAAATTTTACGTTGAGCATGATATTTTCTAAAATAAAAGCCTTTGTTGTATAAAAATTTACAGAATTATAAAATGTGTGTGTATCATACTCTTTCAACCCTATCTAATTTTTCGTATTATATATAATTTTTTATTTTAAAAATGTTTAATTTAAAACACTTTTTGTTACTATTTTTTTTTACTTTTTTAAAAATTATAATTTATTATTTTAATTATATAAAAATGCTACAGTGTAATAAAGATATTTACATATATATATTTAACTGTATTAATCAACTTATTACTAGTAATTAGAGTTTTTATTTTAGAAAATATCGTGCGTAAATTAAGAATTAATATTTTTTACAGAAATGCTTTTAATTGCATATGTTTGTATTTTTTTTAAAAAAATATTTGTATATATTTTAAAGATTTTATACTCTTTTGAAACCTCATTCCTTTATTAAAAAATGTAAGAGAAACGAAATATTTAATTTTAACCTCAAATAAGTGTCTTATTGAAAATTGTTTATATTTTCACCCTCTAGACAAAATTATCACCCCTGAGACCCCTAAGAATGAATACAGGATGTAAGAATTACCATATTTGTTATAATATTTCCACAAATACGACCACTGAAAAAAAATAATTTCATTGAATAACTTATAATCACATTGACAAAAAAGAAAAATAATAAACAAAATTTATTTGATCCTATTGTTAGTAAAATAGAGTATAACTATCTAGGTAATAGCGTTCTAGGTTTACGCAAATGCAACATCATTCTTATATTTATCATCTTCACTTTACTAATTTAACAGCAAGATATGTGCAACCACACAATGACATTATCATGCTCATAAAAAACAGTTAAAGAGGTGAAAACTTCGTTACAAGAGAAGAAAAAATACAATTTATAATTTTTCTTGCCAAGCTTTATGATGGATGTAGCAATTAGTGACTACTTTTCTGTCTTGAAATATTTTAATTAATTTTGTTTTTGTTAAAATATTCTACTTTTAAGGAAAATAAATTTTACACCGTCAAAATAACGTATGATAAATTATTTTTCCAAAATGTTTTTGAATATTTTTAAAAGACTTATTTAAATTAATGGGAAAAGGCTAGTGATTTGAAGAACCTCGCTTTCTAATACGAATTACTTAAAATCTGAGTTGGGTGCTCATTATCAACGATTGGATTTACATTGTATACTTTAAGATTGCTGAAATGTGGAAATATTTAATATGAACAAAATAAGGATATATTTTATTTCTAAAGTGACACAATTGCTTCAGTAATTTAGATTTATTTTGAAGAAATCATTTGTACATCTTACAAAATAATTTATAGCGATGTTGAGATAATATTTTGCTGAGATTTTTTTTAAAGGGATAGGTATTTTTATGGGAAAGACAATTTTATGTAAATAACATATATTCTAAATCAACGTGTTGAATATAGAAGGAATTAAAACCTTATAATCGTAAATTAAACTTTAAAAAACGTTTTAAAATTCTATAATTGCATCATAAAATGTAGGATTATTGCAAATTTCAATGTATTAAATAGTATAAAAACACGTATAGCTACTTTTTTATTTTTCTGAAAAAAATTAAGAATGAAAACATAGAATTAAATTATATGTTAATCCAATTACGCGCCGCCCATCCGGTGTAGTGGTCAGTGAAGCTGACTGCGGCGCCGTGGGGACTGGGTTCGAATCCCGGAGAAGGCATGAAAGGTTGTGTTGTAATCTTTTCTTCTGTCTGTGTTATACATTGCGTGGTGCACGAGATTTATAAATGTTAAAAAATCAGATTCAACGTGTAATATTTTCTTCAAGATGTACTTTATTTCTTCCCCCAACATATCAAGAATATCTTCAAGTAAAAAATTTTAAGAATACAAATAATATTCAAATGGTAAATTAAAATCAGTTTTTATTTTGTTTCGCATCTAATAAAATTACAGATAAAAGAAACTGAGAAACATAAATTTTAATAATGCAAATAAACTGGAAATAGCACAAAGAAAATACAGTATTTTCTGAAAATGCATTAAACAAAACAAATATTTTCGAAACGTATCGAGAGAAAAAAAACGTGTAACATCTGTTTCTAATTAACATATGTATGTTTTGTTCGATATTTATTTGTCACGTGGTGTATTGTCTTTCAATTGTAGGAAAAGACAATGTAATAAACAATCAGGTTCTTTCGAGAAAATCGTTATTTACTATCAAATAATCTAATGATTACAAGTAATTACAGTATCAAATTATATATTAATGAATCAATTAACACGCGTAAAATCTACAATCATACCCGTTTAATGTACAACAGCAAGTACCCTATATGTATTCGAGTTTGAATGTATCTAACTTTTGATATACAGTTCAGAATTCCAAAAAAATGTATTAAATATGTACGATGCAAAAATGCACATGTCAATATTTTATGTATTAAATATTTAAGACACGAAACATTGCCATTTTCCCCTTCCACCAACCAATATTTAAAATATTTTATTATTTTTGTCCCTTTTACAGCTTTGCACTCTTTCCTCTGTATTATTCATAATATATCCCAAAGCTTAAGAATTTGATGAAAAATTTTGAAAATGGATGGAAAACTGAATGAGTTTTGCGCAACTTTCAAAGAATAATAAAAAGAGAATTTCTTAGACGAGAAATGGCAAACTATCACGTGATAATACATTTCCCAGACGAGATAATAAGTTTCTTTAAAATTACCTCCTCTTCTTTTTTCAATATGTTTATGTGCCAGTTCAGTAAAAAAGCAATGTCTCATTTTTCCATATTTACATAAAAATGACAAGATTTTAATCGTAATAGAAATATTTAAAGAAATTATTATATTACCTTTTATTTCCAAGAAAGTTGAATTTTTTTCATTGAATTCTTTCTTCTTAAAATTTTAAATTCAAATATAATACATTTAATTTAATATTTAAAGGCTTTTCTTATAGCAAAATATTTAGATATACCTTGAATCCAATACATGGAATCCATTTTTTATAACATATATTTCATAAGTGGTCCTTTTAAATATATATACTGTGAATGAAAAAAAATGTTTTACGTGTTAGTTCTTTCAATAAAGAATATAATTTATTGACAATTATATTTCTCGACCAGATGCTATTAATTGGATTTGATTCTATATGACTATGCGCAGATCCAAAATTTATGTAATATCTCGTTATGAGTGACATAAGAATCAAATGAAAGGAATAAATTAATATGCATTTAAATCCAACAAAATATTTGAATTATAAAAATATATATATTTAAAAACATATTCATCTTTGTAAATTTCATTTTGCCCTCTCAATAATTTCTAGTGATCCTGATCTTCTCAACGTTACATTATTTTGTTTTGATATTTACATTAAGTCTTAAGCAGCACGTTATTGTTATACTTTTCACTTAACGTTCCAAGCTTAATGGATGGGGTTTATTAATTGATCTTGATGGCAGTCATGTATTTAATTACCTCGTATATTACTGAAATTTCTTCTATCAGGCATTCAAAAAGTGAAGAATTAGGATATTGTCAAGAAAGAATAGTATAAATACTATACCTTCATTTCAGTTAAAAAGATTATTTAAGTAACTATTTAAAAATACGCTAAACGTATCCTAAAAAAATTGATATTTTGGGTACCTGCTTTATTATATTTGCATTAGGTGTTCAATTACAGTACTCCATTGAAATTAGTTGGATACTTTTACAGAGAATAAAATCCGGCATATACATGCTCGTACAATATTTTTTTAAATTTTTATACCCGACCTCTAATGCTCACCCGTAAATTTTAGACTTATTTGTAAACAACTCGCATCTTAAACGTACCAATTTTATAAATTAAGTGGTGAAAATAAATGTAATATAAACTGTTACTGTATAAAGTCATGCACCAACAAATATATGTTTATCCAAATTATAACTCTGCATAGTAAAAATGTAAATATATTCTCTTATTATGCGCAGGAATCTCATATACACTTCCAAAGTGAAACAGGGAAATAAAGGGATGGGCGTAGCTAAATACAAATAAAGGGATGCGCGTAGATAAAATACAAATAAAGGGATGCACAAAAATGAAAAAAATATCAATGTTTCTTCTTTTTTTTGTTGTTGTTTAAAATGAAAAAAATATTCATGGTAAAAAGGCTTATCTTGTCAATGGAGGGGTACCACGCCTTGATTAAACCAAAGTCTATGAATAAAAGGCACTCTTGTGAACTTTTATATTTTTAGCGCGTTTTTCACGTAGTGGAACAAAAGAGCTATTGGGACGCAAATTTCGCATTCGTCTTCGTTCCAAATTTTGTCGTACCTTTTTCTCAGCCAATAAACAATCAATCGACCTCGGGTTTTTTAAGCATTTGGTCGCATTTGTGACCTAGATGAGCCAAATCATATTTACATTTTCCCATAGTTTTTACGAATTTTCCTACAAATTTTCCTGAATTTCGCTAGTTTATAACAAAATTTTCTAAAATTTTACCTAGTAAATTTATTGTTTACAAAAGTTTTTTTAAAAAAATCTACCTGCATTTTGGAGGAAATCTTCACAAAAATGAGGAAATCTTCACAAAAAAAGTCCAGAAAACAAGTATAAAAGGCTCTGATTTTATTTTTTTAAATTTAATTCTGTCCGGGCTTTTGTAGCTTCTGTAAAAAAAAAAATTATTTTTTTTGCTTTTTTATAGTGTTGATACAGATTTGTGTCATTATTTCTTTTCAGCTCAATAGTAGTACATTTAGAGGAGTGGTACAGTACTACTTTCTGTTAATTAAAAGTTCATTAGTTGCATTAATGTAAAATACAACATGTGAAAAACGCGCTAAAATTACTTGGTCATGCCAATGATTGATATCTCTTGTTTAATTACTGCTACTCACATAATAATACTACAACGGACATTACACAATTATTACGGCACACATAAACTAAACAAATAACATTTCTATAGATCAATATCAATTTTTAGATGCGTAATTTCAGTTTGTTTCTCTTACGCGTCCGTTTTTATTCCGAATTAAGTTTGTTCCTTTTAAAAGGAACAAACTTCATAATATTGTGGTAACGCTGTCGTTCTTAAGGCGATATGGTATAATCTTCACATTTTTTTAAAAAAATTTAATATTTGATACTTGTTTTTAATTGTATTTTATAAAAGTTAGCATTTAATAATATTTCCATACAAAAATTTAAAACTTGTTGCAAAATATTTGTAAAATCTAAATTTTTTGCACTTTTTTAAACATTTTTTAAATTTCTAAGGCTTTGTTAAATATGTCTCTTTTCTTTCAAAAATTTTTCCAAGTACCTTATAATATACTACATAAAATTGTGCATGGTTTTTTTTTGTGCTGCAGCTCTTTAATTTTTAATTAATTTTTTTATAGTTAAACAACCAAAAATCTCGAAAAGTCTTTAATTTTTATTTTGAAATATTTTAGAAATGGTACTATACATGTTAAAGCTAATTCCATGCACATATTTACAAAACATACATTTCAGGGCCTGTATAAAATATTTCAAACCCATACTTCAATTATCAAAAAGCTTTAGGTTTTTGAATAACAGTATATTTACAAAAATTCAACATGCATAAAAATGAGTTTGAAGTTTTCATTCCATGAACATAATATTCATCGAATAGTCTGATACTTTTATGAAATATTAATTAGCTTATTTAAAACTGCTTTTCATAAGAAATTGCACAGATGTAGAACAATTAAACAGTATACTGTCATAATGAATATATAGAAGAAATCGAATGAAACATCAATATTTCATAAAACTTTATCTCAATAATTATAAAAAAAATAAATGCACACACTTCACAACTAATTCCATGCTCAGAGTTAATGCACAACATGTACAAAAGATGTTCATGGCTTTATTTTTTGTTTCCATGATTTTAAAAGTCTTCCCATGTTAAATATTGTACACGAATGAAAGCAGAATCAAATAGCAATTTATAGGTAAAATATATCAAAATCTAAGAATTGTATAAGTACATTTGTTTAAATAAATATCTTAAAATATTTTAATAATAAAAGTGTTGAATTTCTCACACATGGGATAGATATATATATCACCAAAAACAAATGCATAAAAATGGGAGAGTTTTTCTATTCTTGCGAATTAGATTTTTAATTATCTGAGCTATCAAGATGAAGTTTAGTATTTGTGCTTTGATAGAATTCGTTTTTAAGTTTTAATTTCATTCATAATGATATAAAAAGCACTCACAACTTTTAAATATTGACCAAATCCATTTGCTCTTCAATAAATAATTCAAAAACTAGAATTTTTGCATGGATTGCAGAATTCTTTCTTGAACGTTGTATTGCTGCATATCTAATGTCAGTTTCATTTACAAGCGGTAGAAAAATAATTAATTCATTTTCATCAGGCTCTTTTGTAGCAGATTATCTGAAATGTGGGCGTGGTAGTTGCTGTCCAGCGTCAAACATTGCTCCATAACTTGATAAAAATGCAGGTAAAGCTTTGAAATTTTGCAGGCATGTTTATAAAGATTTGAGGTATCAAATAAGCCAATAAAAATTTTCGACAGATTAATGATTTTTAGGGTACCATGTCGCTTAAACCAAAGTTTAAAGTGCATTCTTCCACGGATGTGGACGAATGGGCTAGCTTATCGGGGAACACCACCTGCCAGAGAAAGCCACTCATCATAAAGCGACACACTAGGCTTCGTGATTTGAGTTGGGATAATTTGCTAACACGGGTATCCCTTGTCATAGATTTTAATCATATCGATATACTATAAAAGTATTTTATACCGTATACTATAAAATATTTATTCTATTTATACAAGTCTCTCTTGGCACATTATAACAGCATGGCGATGTTTGACTTCACGTCTTTTGATAAACTCTCAATAACAAAAGTGTAATTAAACTCTTTTTCCTGTACGGCAGTCTCACTCGATCTCTGTTTCAAGAAATATTTGTGGTCTGTTATCGATGGGGAATGAAAAAAAAATTGAGACTTACAATGAGATCGACATAGCAAGAATTAATTCAGAATGACATAAATGGTCTTTTTGACAGCAGTCATCACCATTTAGAGACTGTATAGCTTCTCGTTCCTTTTTCACGTAATTTCCCTCAGTCTTTCATGGTGTATCAAATTTCCTTTCGAGGAGTGTATAGAAACATTTTTCACCTCATGCTGGACATGTTATTAATACTAGTACTTCGAAATGACGGAAGAAAGTAGTTTAATTTACTCCAATCAGAGAATTACAAAACCATTTAAACTGTTTTTTCTCAAATAGAAAAATAATAAGCAAGCTGAGACAATGCGAATATTGTATTTCTATATATTCATTGACATTTGTATTGTATTTCCTGCACATTTCTGAATGATTTTAAAAGATTATTTATAATTCTATTGTTTTATGGGGAACACATCGCAACTACTTTAAATTATGCAATTTTCATCTTTAAATATAAGAAGGATTTCGCCATATAGACAGATATTTTTATTTTTTAAAATGCAAGCTCCGTTTCTGACTTCATTTTTTTTCTCCAGCGTTATTAATCTATGCCATTCTTATGTTACTATATTTAACATAAATAATTTCCTTTAAATCTCTTTATGATAATATTTAGTGCAGTTCTTCTCAAACTGCGGGGCGCGCCCTCCTAGTGAGGAGTGATAACCCTGCGAGGGGGGCGCGAGCATAAAAAAAAATCAAAAATAAAGGATTTAAAAAAATTGCAAATTTACTGAAAGGAAGCAAAACAAAATATACATTTGAGCATAATGAAGAATAAAATAAGCAATTACACTGATATAATATACTTATAAATATATCAGTACTGCACAATGAATTTGATAATTAAACTCACAATACTAAATTAAGAAAAAGTTTAAAAAAATATTAGTGTGTGACTCACATAGGTTTTTCATATACAGAACTTAATGCTTATCTCGATATAATTTATACAGTTTATGATTAAAATCGTATTGTAGCTTTAACGTCAAAAAAGTGCAGCATTTTTGCACTCAATACATTTTTATTGTGTTAAGGGGGATGCGAGGAAAATTATGTTTGGAAATTGGGTTGCAAGTATTAAAAGTTTGAAAAGCACTGATTTAGTGTAATTGCTGACTTAAATAAAACAAAATAGAAAAATGCATGATTTATAAAAAACGCTCCTGAGACTAAATGCGTGTATAGATAAAATGAAAAATAATTCTTGCACGATGGAATAAGTAATATCTTTACTAAACTTAGAAAATACACATTTTGTGCCAGCAAACCGTCGTAAAATGTAAAACAGAAATATAATCTGTGAAAACCGCAACAGCGCATAATATATTTAAATCATTTATATTTGAATACTTTCCAAGTTCTTTGTTGTAAAATCATTATTCAATTGCTTAACACTTCCCGCAAAGTTTATAGTCAACTAGACACTTATCATAAAGTCATTATCTAACATATAACTAAGAATGGTACTATATATTTAAAAAGAAAAACATACGCCAATGCAGACATTTATTTTAAGTAATATATTTAAGCAATTATGCTGCTATTTAAGCTTTAGTTTGCCTATGGTATTTAGTAACTAAAGCGTGTGTAGAATTATTTTCGCGAAAAAAATAACTTTAATGTTTGCAATAAATTTAGGAGTTGAGAAAGAATTAAAGTAAAAGGAAGTGTATTATAAGATAAGTAGGACGATTCTGACTTATATTTTATTGGATGCATTAATCTCTTCAATTAATATTTTAAGGATGTTATAAAAAATTCCATTCCAATAAATTACAAAATTCTTACTAGTAATCCCATATCTAAAAAAAATTAGTAAGTGTTTAAATTTTCTATGAGAAATTTAAAGTATATTTAAGCGATTAGTAGTTAAAAGTCTGAAGCAAACATAAAACAACACGCTTTATTTTTTTTTTTTTTTTTACATTTTCAAGATAGATACAATAAAAATTTTTTTGTCGTTTGAAAAATAGACAAAAAACTTACCGGGTTGGTATTTTCCATTTCGAGGCAACATTACATCTGAACATTTTGTTCAATGTAATAATTATACTTCTTTGTTAAAATTTGAAATTGTTTCATGGTTTTTCGCCATATGTGTATAAAAAAAAATTAATAAAAATGTTAAAAAATTGCATTTTAGGTATGGCATATAGACATTTTTAAAATTAGCATATATGCTTAAATGATTAGAATATATTCATTATAGCTCTAATTTTTCAAAAATTTCTACCTATGCATAAACATATTTATTATTATTCAGAATCATATGTGTGTAATGGAAAACTGATATAAAATTTAAAAAATATATATAAAACTTTTGTTGGTTATTTTTTGTTCCCGATTTAGAAACTGTTGAAAATGTAATTTTAGGTGCATTACAGCAGTTATTCAGCTGCAAGTACTATTGAACCGGTAACTTTAAAGGTAAGTGAGCTTTTGTAAAAAAGATAAGAAGTCCATTCGTGGGTGGTTTTTTATTTATTTATTTATTTTTCCTGCATTTTCCGAAATCCACCGTTAGAATCTTCTTTTTACGAGAAATGCATGGATTCAACA
This sequence comes from Trichonephila clavata, assembly GCA_019973975.1. Lineage (NCBI taxonomy): Eukaryota > Metazoa > Arthropoda > Arachnida > Araneae > Nephilidae > Trichonephila > Trichonephila clavata. The sequence goes on along the minus strand of BMAO01014638.1, from coordinate 76,526 downwards.
AACTTTTCAAAGAAGGTAAAAAAAAACCGAAGAAAGATAAAAGCACTTTAAATGCACCACGATCTATAACTGGGGTTTTCTCTTCCCCCCGCTTTATTTCTTCTACGAAAAAGAGGGGGTGGGGGAATCTTGCTGAATGGATCCAGCAGGAAATGCTTCTTTTATTAGAATGTTCTTTCTGGTGGTATAATTTTTTTGTTTGGAATTTCGCATTTGATTTGTTAAAAACGGTTTTCTTCCTGCAATTGAATTTAAAAATACAATACCTACAAAAATATAATCATCACAACGCACAAGATATGTAGTTCAATCGAGTTTCCTAACATCTTTTGAAAAATTTATAAATAAAAAAAAAATTTAACTTGAAGAAGCATTTTGTATGCTGTCTTGCTCTGCTAGATAAATATTGTTAACTTTTTTTAGGTAATAAGTATTTAATTTTATCTTAAAATAGTGTAAACATTTTAAATCTGCTCGTTTAATATGGTAATATTACTTTTCCTTCAATTATTAATAATAAAACCTGAAATATATTCACAAGCAACGCCATCCCTTTCATCATAATGGCGGAATTTGGCGAATTATAGGAAATACATCCTCTTTGGCATGATTTTTGGCGACATGATGATCATATGGTGGCTTCTCGAAATTTCTGGATAAGGCAATGGCATCATGATGCATAATGGAAGCAAATGGTTCGGAAAGCAGCGCAAGGTAGCCACGCAGACTATAAATAGTAATCACTTCCAGAAACTGAGTTGGTGCTACTTCAGCTGTTGGATGTGTTCACTTCGGTGTGTCTACCCTACGACCAAGTGGTTGCTTGCGAACAGTTTTTATCGTTACGTACCTAACTTTTTAGTCATTAATAATATATCTGAGGGCGAATAACGTGGTAAAAACTTCTAAATCTTTTGTACGAGTTTTATCGCTGTTTATCTTGTACTTCATGGACTGGTTTTCTGAATAGATTTCATTGCTTTTGAAGAACTGTTGTTCTTTGAATCTGATATTACATAAAATAGATGAACCCTGACCTACACTAGTTGATTGCATATTATCCTCGCACAATGATGCAACTCAAGGGTTATGAGCCACGGACCTCGAAGTTAAATTACGCCCAAGTAAAGAGGATGGCAAGTTAACCGGCCCTCCTTGTCCAAACTTCTACATAACGCCAACAATAAGGCTTTAAGACTGTGTAAATTTGTATATCAGCCATTATGCTCTACGTGTCTTCAGTTGCACCAGGTGACAGGCATGACTCAAGTAATGAGTAAATATCTAAGTAGATTAATATATCACTCCTGTAAAGTTACAATTTGAATCGAGATGATTCGTTGAAAAATCAACTATTTAACAAAAAAGAATTAAAAATATTTAAATTGTCTACTTTTTTTGTTAAAATCTTTTGAATACTTTACTCGTATAAAGTGGTGTGTGTACACTGGGCAGCTTGACCTTGAATAAACATTAGAATGTCCATCGGTGTCGATTGGATACCGGAGACTGTTTAGTTTATTCTCCGCATTTTTCTAGGGACTTTGAAAATTATTCGTAACTTTTAATCCTTTTTCATGGTGATTACTCTCAAAAAAGTTTTGTAGTTCTATGTTAATTAGGAGAGATTTTACCACTAAATATACCAAGAGCGTGCTCTGGTGGTGCTCTGACACCAAGACAATTTATTATTATGTATAGTTATCATTCAGTAAAATAGCTGTCTTTCGGGTAGTTCCCCATGTAGATACTATCAGCACAACAATCTTCCGGAAGTAATATCATACATTTATTTAACCTTGAATGGTTATATGGTTCACAGCGGAAATGAGTCACTTACACTAAAATCGTTGTGTCTAAGTGTTTCGTTGCATAGCATTTGCTTATCTACTCACTAAAAAAAATACTTGATTTCGAAACTTGTACAGAGTAGAACCTGAATTAATGACTCGTAGAAATGGTCTAAGTCTTGTTGAAATTGCTAATTTTTTGCCAGAGCTTTCTGAGAAGGAATCGGATAGTGATTAACTGTCTTGCTCCAATTTATATTCCAATGAAGACATAAGATTGAGTGAAAGGGACTGCGAAGAATCTGAAGAAAGTTCTGTTGTAATTGATAATATTCCAGTAAATCCTTATATATATGTCACAGAATGGATACCGCATAACAGTATACGTAGCTCTTGGCAGATTTACGACTCCAGATGTTTTGCGACAAAGCAGTGTTCCAACAAGCTTCACGAAACATAATGTCAATGACAGTATTTTATGATATAAAAGGTCATAAATAATTACATGAAATATTATTAAGGAATCTTAACACTAAACCCTACTAAACATTAGTCTTGCAATTCTTTAATTATAAAAAGTATTTTATATATTTTATATTAAGTTAACGAGACAACACCGCGATGGACGCTTAAGGGTAATCGAAATCCTGAACGTTCTAGAGTTAAACATTCTAGGAATACACGTCACAAAATTATCACAGAAACTCTCGTACACTCCTTTTTGATTCCAAATAAAATAAAAGAAACTGACAATTTGGAGAAGAAATCTATTTCTCATTCTCTGGTTCAAATCCACTCTGAAGTCACGAGCTTAATTTGTACATTACTGAAGATAGCATTCGTTGGTTCCAAGTAAGACCATAAAACAAAACTTTTACTCACCAATAAGAACATAGTCGTTACAGAGAAACAATGCCATTGTAGCTGGTCACTACCTTCGAAGAGTGGGAAAATAGTAAGAGAAATCTTCAAGACAAAGTTTTTCTTAGTCATGCCAATACGTTAAAGTCAATACACCATATGTAGGAATTATTATTATTTATTTAACAAGTATATGTATATTTGACTTTTTTATATTTTAAAGAAACAACAGCTTTTTAATAAGATAGCCCGAAACACTTAAGTGATTCTGATTTTTTTCTATTACAGTATTCTACGGATAACTATTTTGAGTTGAATTTTTATGTTTCATTGTTTCTTTAAAAGGATTTCCAATTGCGATGACAGTAAATGAAAGCGAATTGCATGACTTAGAATCATGAAGTTTATTTAAGAACAGTAATTAAAGAGAAAAACAAAAATACCAAATGTTGTAAAAATAAGTTAGAAATTGAAATATCTTTAGTAAAATATGTAAAAAAAAGTCCTTTTTTTCTCACTTACAGCCTTTGATGCGAGAATTATTTTTTGGACATGAAAATAGTTATATACGTACTTTAATTGGGCAAAATGTATTGATTTATAAAAAAGGAAACAGTTTACAGAAGATGTGTATCATTTATGTGACGATTTCCTTGAAAATGCTTTGAAATGTATGATTTAAGCAAAGATTTTTAATTTAAAAAATTTCAAAAATTTTTTGGTTGCCTCCTATGTGTGTATACAATATAAACAGATTTTGCGCTCAAAATTTTATAAAAAGCTAGCTATTTAGTTTTTTAAGGAAAAATTTATGAAGCGATTTTAAAATGCTACTCCTCCGACAAAAATTTACATAAACGCATGGAATTTAATTTACAAGAACTCCAAACTATGCGTAAAAAAATTTGGTACGAGTTTTGCAATAACATGATTGGTATTCGTACAATACTTCTTTTTATGAATACTTATTGAAAATTCCTTAAATTTACAAATTCTGAGTTCAATTATTTTTTAAAAAATAGGTATTGCTTTGATTTAAAAATGCATACAAACTTTTGTTACATGTACTATTAGCAAGTACAGTACATGTACAAAGCATTAGGCACAATAGAAAAAAAGCCTTAGCATTTTATATGAAGACAAACTAGTTATCTCTCGCCGAGATAAGTAAGTTTAAATTTTTGATTTTCCCAGATGTGTGAATAAAAACAAACGCAAAAACTATCATAATTCTGTGTTTTTTAAGTTTAGAGCTTTCAAATTTTGTCAGCTCATAGAAAAGTATACAAAAAATAATTTAAGCTAAAAAAATTAAATTTGATTTTTTGATTGATTTTTGTCAATTGAATCGTTCTGTGTCCCCTTAAATAATTATATTGGATACTAATTATACAAATATATATATAAGGTTGTTTCGTTTATAAAATCGTTTGCATTAAATATTTTTAACCTGTGAATTCCGTTTTTAAAAATCTTTTACTGTTTTTTAATTGTAAAGGGCACACATCTGAGCTTTTACCGAAGTTGTGTACCGTAATTTAATCTTACCAACGTATCAAGATTTATGGAAAGTAGTAGAATCTTTCCTTTTTAATTACAGAGTTCGCAGAACTGAAAGTGGCTGCTTTAGCAAAGTGGTCAAAGTCAAGGCCTCGTTACTGGCATGTCGTGACTTCGAGTCCAGTACAGCTGAAGACCCGCCATCTAGAAGGGGCCACATGTACATAAAATATGACAAAGCTCAAATGTTCTCCCATTGCTTTGGTAGTTAGGAGAAAGGATGCCAGATCTAGTATCGTACTTTTCACTAGACCAGGGGTCGGCAACCTGCGGCTCGCGAGCCAGATGCGGCTCTTTGGATGCGAAGCTGTGGCTCTTTAGTCCATACGCAAATATAATTCATTTTATGAAAAAAAAAACATTTAAAAATCGTTCTGATTCGATTAACGAGGATTGGACACCGTTTCTAACTCTCAACCACTTGTACTCGCTTTTCACCGCACCCCTCCCCCGTCACATGCATCGTCACTATCGTCAGTCCGTCGGGCTATGTTTTGGTAGAAAATTGGTTTGTTTCGAGGAACAATTAATTCTTTTTGCAGAAGCGACCAGAGAAGTAAATTACTTCATTTTCAATTTCTAAAGCAATATCGCGATAAAACCAGTGCAACTGTTGACACGAATTATTTCAGCACAGTTATAAAAAAAATTAAAAATGAATTTGCTGAAAGATTTGAGCAATTCAAAACCACTCTAGCTTTCATAGTAAATCCTCACAACACAAATAATAACGAAATCCACATTGAACCATTTGGAATTGATATTGGTTCTCTAGAAATGCAATTGATCGATTCAAAAGTAAAGCTTTGAGGAGTGGAAATTTTACAGAGTTGAAAAGTAAGTTGGAAGAGTTGGAGGTCTAGAAATGTATGTACGTAACGCAACAAAAGTGGCCAGCTTTAAAGGAAACGCCTCGAGTTGAGGCACTTACATTCGACGCATGGAATAGTCTTCCAGATTGCTACAGTGAGGTGAACAAGATGACATTTGAAGTGCTGACTATCTTTGGATCGACACGCGTTATCTTGCATGAATATAATTAAAAGTAAAGTAAGAAGCCAACTAACAAATGAAAATTTAGAGTCGTGATTGAAACTTAAGACAACAAGTTTGAGCCAAATTTATCCAAATTTTCTAAAACCATGCAAAGCCAACGCTCCCATTGAGTTTGTTTGCTCAAATGTATGTTATTGTTCTTTTTATTTTTAAGTACAAGTTATATTGTTTAGTAAAGTTTAAATGTTCTACTTGAATAACCATGCAAAGTCTTTGCTCCCATAGAATTTGTTTGATTAATTATTTGTTATTGAAGTACGAGTTAGTGTTGTAAGTAAATGTTTAATTGTTTTAATTTTTTACTTAAATAGTAAGTAATTATATAATAATGCCATATATATATTATCCAATTTGTTGTGAAAAACATTACTTATATATGAATAAATTGATATTTTTTTCTTATGAATAAATAGATTAGTTTTTTTTATCAAAAAACTTTACTTATGCAAGTAATATTTATTTCTGGCAAGAAAAGATTTTGTGGCTCTTTAAAAACTTTGAAATTTGTAAATTGTAATTTTTGACTCTTCCGACTCAAAAGGTTGCCGACCCCTGCACAAGACCATTGTTCAAAATTGCGAGGATCACGAATTAATTTTTTTCGTGAAAAACAAGTGTCCCTTCTCTAATCACATTCTGTAATATAAAATCCCACAAGATAAATAGTAATCAGTAATATGTGTTCCCGTACCATTTTTGTGTCCAGCAAAATTGTGTGTCTTACATATATATAAAATTTTTTTTAATAAAGGTATTTTTATCGAAATACCAAGTCAGTTGGGTTTAGATACTAAAGTATATTTTAGTTAAATAGTTGATACATATGACATGAAAACCTGATTTTTTAAAAATTATTTATTCTTATAAGCATAAAAATAAACACTTTAATAATTTTTTGTTTGAACTTAATTATAAAACAGTTGAGAAATTATTGTTTATTTTTAAGAAAATCAATGTAACACACCATTTTTAAAATCACTCTTGGAACCATCGGATTTAGAAAAGGAAATGAAACTGATTTTTTTCTATGAGACACGTTTATTTTCCAAGCCGACAGAGGTGAAGGGAGGTATCATTTCTCAAAACGGCCTCTCCAGCTGATTATCTCTACTCTTTTATGGCTTTCTTAAAATGCCACTCAGTAAAATTATCGATAGAAAACGCCGTCAGAAGTGTAATCACCAAATATCTCCTTCTATTTATATGCCAAAAGGAAAACGAATCAGAATAGTGCAGCTTCAAACTGTCATTTTAAACTTTCGACAGTTTGACTTTATTCTTTTATGTGCTGGTAAAAAAAAACCATTAACGCAAATATTTTTGTAATGTTATATCAAATCAGTAAAACTTAAGTGTTTGTCGGGTTTGCTTCATTTTTTTCACTTATAATCTAGAAATTAAGTTACTGAGATATTACTGAATATGTAATACGTATTACGTTAAATTATACATACAGTGGTGACCAAAATTTTGGACACTTTTTAAAAATATTTATGTCTTTTAAATTTCGTATGCCTATATAAAATTATATATTACACAAAATGCAAAGTCTTTTATAACATTTTAAAGATATTTAATGCTGAATTCAATACAAAAAACAAAATTCAAATATTTGCAAGGCAAAAAAAGGTTATGTTCCAATAACTACTGATATACATTAGATATACTGATGATAGCAGTGAGTTATCAGTACTTAATGGGATAGACTTTTTATTTTTTATTACAGATTTACATCGATGTTTCATTAAACTGAAAATAGTTTTAAGCTAATCCTTCATTATTACATGATACTAGAAAATAATTATATCATCATTTAGTTCCTTTTTATTTCATGGGTATCTTCTTCGGACAGAAATTTCAAATGATGCCACAAGTTTTCGATAGGGTTGTGGTCAGGACTGTTTCCTGGTAAGAACACCAATACTCAATGCTCTTAAAACAATACCAGTCTTTCAATTACCTAACTCTGTGGCAAGGAGTAGAATCACGATGAAAAATAAATAAAGTATTGTGTTGGTAAGTACATCGCTGATGGAAGGTAGAAGTTTAAGTTCTAGAACGGTGTCAATGTATTTTCTGGTATTCAGGGGCCCATCGATGATATGAAGTTGACCAAAACCATTTGCTGATATTCATGAGCAAATTATAAACCTATGTGGATATTTCCCAATTGTTTGGATGCAGTAGGATATAGCATTTTTACTATTCTATGGCTTACATATTTTCGGTCATCAGTACTGAAAAACAATATCTCTGTTTCAACACTCCATATAACTTGTTACTACTAATCATTTGTCCAATTAATGTGTTTCTTACCCACTGTAGTCTTTTTTTACAGCTGCTGTAAATTGAGATAGGTTGTTTTTAGTGGAATTATAGCACTAAGTCTAGCATCTGATTATTTTCTGCTGATTGTTTTTTAACTGATGAAAACAACATCATCATTCAGATAGCTGCTGATGACCATTGATGGCATTTTTTTCCCTTGAAAACATAGCATTTTTCTTTTTTTTTCATCAACAGATGTGGTGAACCTTTTGAGGATTTACCTGCTTTGTTTTTTTATAAACTATGTCCACTGGTGCCTTAAACAAAACTCCAGTTGTAGTAACTGAATCCCCCATCTGTCTTGCAACTTCTACATAGAAAATATCAAATTCTCATCACACTTCTCCTTCTAGGTGTCCAATCTAATATTTTACTTAACTTGCCATTACTTCTTAACTAAATATCATTGTTATCCTAACCAGGAAGCTGTTCTGACCTCAATTCTATCGAGTACGTGTAGCACCGTTTGAAAACTCTTGTCCAAATGAGGTAAAAGGGAATTAATTGGAACCATGGTTGTGTTTCCTGACATCATGTAATAACGAATGAAGGTATTAAAACTATTTTCAGCTCAATAAAACATCGATACAAAATATAATAAAAAACAAAGGCTGCCCCTCTAAGTACTGATGACCCACTGCTATCGTCAGTATATAAAGTATATTGGTAGTTATTGGAGCATAAGCCTCTTTTTTGCTTTGTAAATATTTGAATTTTGGTTTTTGGTATTAAATTCTGTATTATAAAGTCTCTTTAAAATGATATAAAAGACTGCATTTTGTGTAACATAGAATTTTTTATAAGTATATAGATTTGAAAAAAAGTAGGAGTTTTCAAAATTATCCACAATTTTGGCTATTTTGTGTACATATATATATATATATGTAGTGTGCGTGTGTTACAGTATTAGAAGGATTGCACTACTTAGTAAATTAAAGTCCCCATTGATTTTACTCATACATAAAACAGCGCCACGAAATTCATTAAAATAAATACTCATGGACAACCACACGTTAAAGTTTCAGAAAAGTAACCTTTTCGTGCTTTGGAGATCTCAGCTTTTATAAGTCTTGGCAACTGGAAGCTTTTATAGTTATATGATTTGCGGTAAGGACTCAACTGCATCATCTAAAAATACAATACGTTATGCGATTAAACTTAAAATTAATTGCCACGTGAAATCTGTGAAGGTTCAAGGCACACTTAAGGGAAAATTTAACTAAATTATTACACATACACACTAATATTCACACTCACACTACAATTAATTTAATATTATAGAACAGTGATTCCCAAAGTGGTCCATATCGACTTCCAGGGATCTATCATGATCTGAAAGGTGTCCACGTCGGGGGAAAATGATTTGAGGGTCCATGAGGTTTAAATGGATGTCTATGATAGTGGCTCTCATTAAACCAGGTCGTGATTTGAGTTTTAAGATGCAAACAATCAGAACGAGAACCAGAACCAGATTTTTACCTATTTAACAGATTTATTTATTAGAGGTTAAATTTTAAGAGATTAAGAATTAATAGAATTTAAAGAGGTTAATTTGCAGTTACAAGACGACAGCATAAATTTTATTACGACTAGGACCATCATTTAGGCATTTCTTGCCAGAATTAAGCTAAAGAAGTATAATGTTGGACGTCGCGAATTCTCCCAGTTTCTCCGTTGTTCACAGAATACCTGCCCGAAAAAAGACATTTCTACCTATGTGCGACATTTAAATTTTGCTATTCAGATCTTGAAACTAGATTTGGTAGTGCTTTGACTATGGGAATAGTACAGTAGACAATCAATCCATATGGTCCCATTACAAATTTAAAAAAAATATATCATGTAACAAGAGGAACTAATTGGAATAGACATTAAAGAAGATATTAAACTTTAGAAACAGATGTCAGCAGTCAGCAACATTTGCTTCAAAAAGACATGCCTATTATTTATCGCGAATTATGGAATATCGTAACAAAGTTTTTAACTAGTTTTCCTAATGAAAAGGAGTTTCAGCGCGGTTGCCCATCTAAAAAAAGGACTAGACATTGTTAACCTTAGGAGGTTTAGGATTAAACTTGATAAGACTGATTATGAATGATGAAAACTTATTTGTTAGTGAAGCACTAGATTCATTCCTACTACAAAAAGTGTTTGTTTGTTCTTCAGCTATTTCATGCAACAGTTATTTTATGTATAAATTAAATTAAATTTTAATGTTAATTAAATTCTCATTTAATTAACACATGCTTCTTAATTTTTAACACTAAAATTAGGAACATAAACCTTTTAAGGTGAGTAACTCTATACCAGCAGTGAAAAAGACATTTAAGTTGAAAAATTTGTAAAAATTCAATATTAGGTAAGCAAGGGTCTACCTAAAATCGAAAAGCATGGCAAGGGGCCTGTGAGACAAAACAGTTGGGAACCTCTGTTACAGACTATTTATAATTTAAATGTTATTAAAACAATTGGTGAGTTGATGTTCAAAAATTTTACAAAAGATTTTAATGAGAACTAATTCATATAGATTAAATTCGTGTCTTTTTACGCCCTCCAAAATTATCAATAAATTGTAATTACCCGGAATCAGACTAACTTGAATATATGTAAGAGGAAATCTTACTTAGAGGAAAATTAAATATGGAATATGTTTTGGTAAGGAATTTTAATTAAAATTTCATGTTAAAGGCTTAATTTCTCTTTCGTTGTAAAATGAATACTTTTTCTGAGTAATACATGACTTCAATCAATTCTTGCAGTAACTCAAGGGTAAAAAGTATCTAAAGTAAATAATTTTATCCGCTGTGTATATTCTTATTTTAATTAAATTTTAACAGAATATGTGCACTAACTAATTGATTGACCAACAACAATTTTATACACTGTTCAAAAAAATTAGGCAAGCACATGGTTTTAATGAAAATGCGCAAATATTTCTTCTGATAACTAACATAAAACAAAACATCCATAGTCTAAAGTGTAGCAAAAAGCAGAAGAAAACTTAATTTGAAACTCAACATTTCCATTGCTTTAAAACCTAGAAATATTTATTAGTAGAGAAATCACTATTTAGTAGAAGCTATTGTTTTAGTGATAAAATTCAATCTCTTGGTTTTTGTTTTGAGAAAAGATGACTAAAAATTGTCACGACAATGTGATTTGCCGGAATTCATGACATGGAGGAGACTGATCAAGAGACTGGAATTCGGGCAGACACAAATAACTATAACGGACGCTGTTGGATTGGTAAGAAGTGTTATTGAAAACTGTGGAATCCATTCCAAGAAACAGGGCAGGTTCGACGTCGACCAGGACAAAGCATCAACGTGCTACAACAATAATTAATGCTCATTATATTCTTTTAACAGATGTCGAGATAGAATAAACAATGCGATGCAGATTCAAGTACAGTTTCTTTGGCAACAATAAAGAAGGGTCTCAAATCAAACGATCTGAAATAGACTTCATGAGGGTGAGCTGCATGCACATAGGCCAATGATGTGTATTCCTTTCGCAGCATTATACCGTGGAGCTCGAAGAAATTGGGCTACTGAACACTAAGATTGGATGGAAAGTGATTGGAGTAAAGTTCTGTTTACAGGAGAGTACCGATTTGGTTAAGAGTGGGACACCAGACGTGTTTTGGAAAGGTGTAAAAGGGGCACTAAAATAAAGCTATATTCGTTCAGGACAGATCACATTACAGATAGTTTGATGGTGGGGGCTGGAATTTTCATAAGCGTACGTACTGACTTACAAATCATTCGGAAGGGTAATTTGACGTATCACACGTATGCAGACTAACTCCTGAGACCTCATGTCTTACCTTACGCTGCCGCCATTGGTGATTCCTGTTTTTTAATGCAGGATAATGAAAGACCTTATACGGATCTTCTTGTGGAGAACCTTATTGAAGCTGAAACAGTATGGCATATGGAGTGTTCTGCATGTTCTCTTGACCTTAATCCAATCAAGAATGTATAGGACACACTCGAACAAAGCATTGCTGCAAAGCCAAGCACTCATGTTACTGTCTAAGACTTTTAGAATGTACTCGACAAGAGAGAAAACGACATGTGTGTGGCAGTCTTAGGAGTTCGGGGGGAGCACACCTCACAGTTAAAATCTTGTATCGTTTCCTAAAAATAAAGTTTTTGTCATTTACATATAACCAAACATTTGCCCTGAAGCAGCATTTCATGTTCTTTACACCATTCCTAAGAATTTAACTTCCCGTACATTGTTTTTACTTCTATTTTTATTTATTGTGTTTTGTTACACATTTATTCTCCATTATATACCCATGCATTGCTATCGCTCATTGATTTCTTCACATCTTTGCTTGCTCCCCTAAATCTTAATTTTTTTTGTTTTTTTAGCAGTGTACTTGGATGTTCATTTTAAAAAAGAGTATTCAAAAATTTACGAATAAAGTAGTCTTAAAGTACACAAACATTACTTCAAAATGAATTACTGTAACGTCAGCGTAATTTGCAGCATTATTTAATAGTTCCCTTTCTTATTCTGCCATCATGTCTTAATCATTATCATATGGTTATCATTTTAAATTTTTGAGATATTTTCCAATATATTTATTTTAAAAAGTACTTTCGTAGAAAAAACAGTATTTTTAAATATATTTCTCTGAGATTGTTGTGATAATCACGTGTACAAAAATAGTTATGAAAACGACGCAAGGAATGTTTTGGAAAATGGAGTTACAAATTAACCTTCTAAACTGCTTACTTGGGAATCGGAGCATAAAAGTTGTTGTTGTTACAGAGGAAGAAATTATTGTCCAAGAAATGTTGGACAGGAAACCAATAACGTACGTTTATAAAGCTGCAAAAGCACAGTCGAATGGTACAGAAATGCTTCTCAGAATATTAAATCTGTAGTTACAATTTCGTATAAAAAAAATTCGATTCCCCTTTTTTTCACAGAATAATCCTTATAGGGACTGGGAAAAATCTACTAGACCATTCTAAAGTTTTTTTGTTAAATTAAAACATCCTTGAATCTCTTTTCTGAATGTTTTCCATGTGCATTTATCTGCGTTGCCAAACTTGGCAACATATGTCGCCGAAATTTGTCATCTAGGGAACAATCTATCATTCTAATGTTATTGAAGAGCATTCGTTCTCAATCTTTAAACGGTTTTTACGTTCGCAATGGCAGAGTGGCCATGTTTGTGAATACGCAGTCAGCGTTGTAGAATCACGGTTTCGAAACCACGAGCCACTGAAGACCGGCTGTGTGGAGGAGCTGACGATATGTCAAGATTCAAAGTTCTTTCGTTGGCGAGGTGTGATAGCTTGGAAAAAGGGGAGTGTCATCTCAAATGTCTCTCGCGTTATATGACCATGATAAAAATTATCTGGTTCGTCGCTAATAATCCCAGTGTTGCTTCAGATTGTGACATAAATTAATATCCATTAATATCTATATTATGTCTCTATTTCGAAAACAGTTGAAACCTAGTAGTAAAAAAACTGTATAAAAACCTAATGAAATTAAGAGCCGAACTAGTTTGTGAATATTTTTTACTAAGTATATTTTCATAAATATACATTTATAATAAAACATAAATGTGGGAAAAATTATCTACTTTTCTAAAAAAATAAGCAATTATTTACTTGAATGCAAAACTTTTATCTTCAAAATGGCAATCGTGCTAATATTCTTTCTCATTAAACTTTATTGGACCTAAATAGATAATTTACCGGAGTATTTAATTGATTTCTCCATGTTGTCAGTAATGAAGCTCATAATCATCAAGCTAGAAACTTATTAACTTCACAGAAGCGGGATCATCGCTCATATGTACCTGCAGCTTTTGCTTCTTAATTTTTTGTTCACTTAAAGTCATTTGTTATTGATTACATATGCTTATCATCTCCACATAAAAAATCAGTTAAAGAGTTGAAAATTTCGTTCTTGAGAACTTTTTTTTTTTGGTATCCTTTTCATCGATCTTGGTGATGGATAGAGCAATTAGTGACTCTACCACTTACCTGGAAATAGTGTTCTATTTGGTTCTATTTGGTTGTTTTGAAAGAAGACAATTTTCTCTTGCTTAATATGTATGATAAATTATTTTTCCGAAATATTTATGGATCTTGCTTTGATGTTATTTAAATTAATGAAATGGATATAATTACTCTAAGAAAATTGATTTAGGAATAAAGGCGAGTTTCTTAGTGATTACAATATTTATATTCATTAGTATTAATATAATAATTTGAAATTTAAAGTTGATTAGCTTTGTCATTATTTGATCATTGTAAGAGACGCTACATAATTAGTAGGTATAGTCATATTTTGCTTTCTTGATTCAATCTTAGTGAAGAATTTAACGAAAATAACTTTTTAACATCTTACATAATAATTTGGAATTTTCAAGTTTATCTTCAGTGCATAAGCTATGGTTTACTAACTTTATTACAGTTTATCTAGAAATGCAAAATTATGTGTCAACAATTGTATATTCCTATCTTAAAAAACTTTCTTCACATTTTTAACGTTAATTTAAAACATGTGTGTTCAATAGCAAAACTTCTAATACATCTTGTTTTCTTCAGACGATAGATTAATTTTTACTTTAAAATTAAAAGAAATTTCAAACAAGAAATATTCTAAAAGTTTACTTTAACAAATCACTAAATGTGAAGAGATCTGTCAGATTTCAAAATAAATTTTGAATTTATCTATCTAATAAGAATAAAAATATTTTTTTTTCTTTTAGAGGGTAGAATTATTCCTTAAGAAAGTATTACTATGTTTCTCAATTGAGTTGTTGTTATACATGGTTTGTACATTTTGAAAAAACTTACATGAAATTGAATTTTACTTAAAAAATTAACAAACTGAAGTCATCGTGTTTTACCTTTTGGCTATTGTCCATAGTGACCATTCATTGCCATCATGTGGATGCAATTTTAAAGATGTAATTTGGTACTTCATTTAATTTTCTCTTCATTTACTTTTTTTAGATCAGAATTATTCAAGACATTTTTTTATCCAATGTTATTAGGTACATCCTCTTAGAAATTGTAACTATTTACGTCTTGGTTCTATTAGCTCTAACACGTTTACTTGTAAAAATTACACTTGCACCTTTGCTATATAGAATTATATAAAAATGATCAAATTTGTGTGTAACTCTTAAAATAAATTTTGTTTCATTGTTCATTTTGAACATTTTTGTCAAATATCACATCCGAATCTAAATATAAAAAGAAAATAATGTGATAAATATTTTTATCGGTAAATTTCTTATCTACATACTTATTTCGAGTATTAGTATTATCCACATCACTAGGAAATACGGGACAGAGTTATACAATATTTAGGTAACAAGATGTTTAAACTTCTGACTGAATTTATATTTTCATTTTAGTCTCTTTGTATATATTTTTTGGCACTTTGATGAATCCCCCCTTATCTCTGCGTATGCCAAAAAAAGAAAAAGGTTCGATATCATTTATTTTTAGAAACGTGTTAATTTGTAGTAATTTCTTTTTATGCATTGAAGCATTATTGGAGCCTATTTTTATTAGTAGTTGAGTGCGATTTTATGCAGCAATAATTTTGAAATTTTCCTTTTATTTGGAATAGTGTTGAAATAGTGAAGAAAGCAGATGATGCATGATTTATTTTCGATCATAGCTGATATCATTTCCCAGCTAATAAAATTGGGCTTTAGACGTATCGTTAGAACTTACCTGTAATTTTTATTTCTTTCTCTCTCGTTCAGCTGGTATTCTTTATAATTTTAACTTGAATGCAACATCGACATTCTGAATATTCGCTTATTCCATAAATAATACATGTTGTCCCTACTTCATAAACAAAACCAGTAATAGAGTGTAATGGCCAGGATTATGAATACTGCGATAGAAACATTCCAGTGGAATTCTCATTAACTGGTTTAATCTTTTTACTCCACCGAAAGAAAACATCGTAAGGAATGGACTTGGTTCAAAATTTTTCCAAATAATCTATTTTCCTTTCAGCTGCATTCTGAACACTATAAATTGAGCAAAGCTCATAAACTGCTTTCTCCCTACTTAGCCCTCTTGATTTCAGACTAGGGTCAGGATACAATATTACTTCTTTTTTAATCACTAAGATCCGTACTTCTCGGCAAGTAAAAAGCTCGTTATATTGTTCTCATTGTACGACGCACAATGTGGCGTCAACCACTGGCAATCAAAGTAAGAAAAAGCTACATAGCTGAAAATCCTCATTGATATTTTCTTCTAAAAATTACTTGTTTCCTGAAGTATAAACAAATGAGCCGTTAGCCATAATGTACGTGCAGTTTCTCTCTCTCTCATTGAGGGTTTCCTTACAACAAACCAATGTATAATACAGATTTCGCTGCCTATTACGTTTAGCTGATTTTTGATGTCCTGGCGGACAGTTATATCAAAAGTTGGGGGGGGGATGCAATCTAAAAATTTGTCTTTGTTTTAAATTACGAAATTAGTCACCGATAAATTTGTGTTACTTCTGAAAAAAATATGATAATTATACTTAAATGTTTTTCATATTTCTCTCTTCTGAAAGATATAAAAATTATAAAAAAGGAACATCTAAGTAGAAAATGTGATGCGTGTCTGTCTGTGGAATATTATGCTTCTATATATGTGTAGTTTTGTTTTGGAGTCATGCATTCTATTAATTTATTTTATACTTAAATGCATATAAATTAAATATAAATCTGTAACACAATAATAATAAGTTGCAATTTTTCTTTTATTTTGAAGTGAATCATTCTTAATTTTAAATAATTTCTTAGAGTAAAAAATAAAGACTGTATATATATATATTCTTCGCCTAAAGGCCTTATCACACGTAAGCGTTTGGTGCAATTTTTGGTCGAATTCGTGCAATTTTTACTCCGTTGTATAGCGATGGCTTCCGAACAACTTTTTGCCAGTGAGCTGAGAAAGTTGCTCTAAATGAAAGTTGCTTGAAATTCCAGCCAATGGGGTTCTTCGGCGCCCTACGTCATAAACAAGATGGTGGTAACGGTGGTAGCTTCGCATCAAACGCATCAGATATGGCGTATAATATTTTAATGGTGTACAATATTTTAACGGCGTATAATATTTTGAACAGAATGATGCTCCATTTCTGTTTACCCTTTTAAACAAAAGCGCGAGCGCGAAATAAAAGAAATAATATTGGATGGTAGTTTTCGAAGCAGAAAAATCAGCGAATAATGTTTCAATGTGGACAAAAAGCGTGGCTGACGTCAGAGCATGTCGTTTTGTTTACGGTAACCCTTCCCCCTCAGATTCGGCGAAAAGTTGGGCCAAACAATTGCACGGAAAATATAAGTGTGATACCGCCTTAAGGAAACAAGATTGATGGTTTAACCAATGTTTTATGACCAGTCGAACTTCACTTGTTAATTTCTCTATGCACTGGGCTATTGAGAAAGGAAGAAATATTATAATCATGTAATTATTAACAAATAATATGCACTAATTAATAATAGATAAAAGTATTAAATTTAATAGAGTACATACCAGCATAAAGTTAAAATCATTGCTGTAAAAACTAGATGACAAAACTTCCTCGTGAACACATTATTAAATTAATGTTTCCCTCCAATACAGAGTATGTATTATCAGTACTACATAAAAGTAAACTTAGTAAATTATTATAAAATAAAAGTAAGTCTATAAATATACATTTAAAAACCTTAAATATTGATATAAAGTTTATTGGAAATGTAAAAGGACTCCTACATGCACAGTAATACTAATATAAAATAAAGTATTATTAATTTTACTAAACATGTAGCACCCTCTATTGAGTAGCTGCATAATTAATTTAAAGAAATTATTTTATTTTGTCAGTTTATTGAAAATTATTAAAAATATAATTGTAAAAAAATTAGTAGGATATTCATATACAAAACAAGGACTAATAAAGATACTGAAATTAAAGAATATATTAGATTTATCACTAACTAAAAATTATTACGAAATATATAGTTAAAAATATTATTTCCATATACAGAATTTGATGTATAAGAATTCCAGGAATGTTAAAATCAAAAACATCTATTTTATCATAAATATTACTAAGTAATTTAAAATCCTTAATTTACAATAACACATTTAAGTAATTAGTTTTAAATGGATTATTATTAAATTTAACTATATTTATATAGTTAGTAGAAAGGTTATAATTGGGTTTATAAGCATAATTTTTACCGTAACCAGATCATCTATATATCCAAACATGTAAAAGTCTTTATTAATAATATATTTATGTGCATAAAAATATAAATATAAATTAGCCAAGCTGTAACCAAGCCAAGCTGTAACCTATAGGCAAGGATACCTTTAGGCACCTTGAGGCAAACCTTTAGTTTTTTTATAAATTGAACCATAAAAATCAATGTAATTTTCTTTCAGTGATAAACTTGTGGGGATTAATAATAAGATTATAATTACTGTGATTTACAAAATGCAAAATTTAATAGGATTTTTATGGAATTTATGTGTTAAATGTTAATATTTAGAATGCAATTCATAATTTTTTAAATATAGCAATGATACGATTAATAATTTCTCTAAGTGTCAAGTTCAATTTTTTAAAGATTCGTTGTTCAAAACGTGCTCATTTAGCTACTATTATAAAAATATTTATCAATTATAGCATAATTACCAAGCACTTTGTCAATGTAAACAATAATAAAATTCTTTCATAAATCATTAATCGTCTGTTTTACATATTTATAAGTAAATTTTATGTATATATATGTATGAGGTAGGATTCAAAAGTTCCTCGAATGAGCCTATAACATGGGGAATTATTGCAGTAGATTGACTACAATAACAGTTTTGTTTTATTGCATTATTCTCCTTTTCCAAAAAGGTTTGTTCCAAATCACGTGGTTAGTGGCTCGACAAAGCTTCGTAATTCTTCTCCCCCAAAGTTGAAAACACCGTAGTACGTAAGAACAGGCTTCTGTTGTGGTACGTAAGAACAAGCTTCAAACAATAGCAGAATCAGTTGGGATACCCTCCGCCACATTTTAATGGAGTATCTTAACATGCATAGAGTGTGTCAACATTTCGTTCCCCGAATGTTAAACAAAGATCAATCTGAAGATGAAGTTTGAAGTATATCGCTCGCTGAATTATGTGATATGGCTAAAAACGGATTCCAGAAATATTTCGATGCCCTTTACAAACCATGGCAAAAGTGTGTTTTTACACAAGGGTCGTATTCCGAAGGAGACTGTTTTTCAGCAGTTTAATTGATAATATTTTTTAAGTTATAGACTCATTCCGGGAACTTTGAATCATACTACGTATATATATATATATATATATATATAATTACTTGGATGTATCATTATATATTAAGGACTATAAATTACATAGCAATATTTATGATAAAAGAGATGATTTTAATTTTAACATTCTTAAAGTTCCCTCCTGGAATTCTAACTTATCCATCTCAATATATCGAAATATTATTTTGAATTATATTTATCGTAACAAGGTATTAGTTAGTGATAAATCTAATATATATTTTAAATATTAATAACTTTATTAAACATTGTATAGAACTAAGTTACCCTATTAAATTTATAAAATGTTATATAACAGTTAAATAAAAAAAGTTTTTTCAGTTATACAGTTTATAGATAGATGGCGCCTCTAGCTATGCAATTTGTAATAATATATTTTAATAAAAATTATCGTTTATGTCTGGATGGTATTTTTTATTTTCTATAAATTTTAAAATAAAACATAGAAATTTTAAAAGTATATATATATATATATTGTAACATTGCTACTTTCTCAATACATAATAATTATATGCGTTACTGTTATTGTCCATAAAAAATATTATATATATATCTTTTAGTCTAAACACAAAAATATTATTTATATTTATTATCTAGCCCCACATTCAATTTTTCAGGCACATTACATTTATAAAGTTCCCTTTTTTCATACAACCATCATAATTTTATAATGAAATTATTCTGCGTATTTTATATCTTCAATGTTTTTCCCATATAAGCAACAGCTGATTTTTAATTCAAAGGGAAACTGAGGAATTTGATAAAAGTTTTAGGCAAGGCGTTGGCGGCCATCAAAATGAGAGAGTTTTACTCTACCTTTCCTTAAAGTACGAGGAACACAAAATGACACGTGATAATGCTTTCTTCAAGACGTGATGAGCTATTTCAACGGAAGTGCCTAACTTTACTAATTCAATCTATTTTATATGTCTGTAGAGATTGGAAAAAATATGTTTGCCACTTTAAAGGAGGGGGGCTATTTTTTCGGGTAATATATAAACCTGTCATCAAACCACGTTTCTGAAGTAGTTATTAAAATATCTCTTGGAAGAATGATTTTGCATTCTTTTGTGAAAATCCCACTTTATTATGATTGTTATGTGTTTATAATGTATTAGTGTACATAAATTGTTTGCCATTTCTCTCTAAGCGTGATAATTGTTTCCGAAAAAAAAAATTTTCGGAGTTTGTTACGCGCTAATCTGCATCTTGTAGCAGGTATGATCGTATAATAAATGGGCTAGATAGAGTTTGATGTAACTTTAACTTATAAAGAAGTTGAAGCTATGAATTATAAATAATACATCTCGAAGAAAATTGTTTTTAGAAGAAAGTGAACAATTGGAAGAAATTACTCGGTAGAATAGCCTATGAATCTAAATAAATGTGCCACACCAGTGAAAGATGTATTGTTATTATGAGTTAAACTTATGTGTTATTTTCTCTAACAAAATGCCTTTTAAGTGGCTAAAACTGTTCTTTGCATCTGGTTACGTATTACTTTTTTTTTAGCTATTCTACATAAACATTTGAAAAATGGTCTTCCAGGTCAAAAATGAATCTCTTCAATTGAACATTTTTTTAAGTGAATTTAAAAAAAATTATTAACTTGAGATTATTAATAAAGACACTGTTAGAAAAAAACTTTTAAAAAATCATCGTATAAAGTAAATTCTATACATTTTAGTTTTAATGCTGTTTGATTAATTTCTTGTCAAAAGTTTGTTTTTAAGTTTGTTAAATTAATACCCAAATAAATAATTCATATATCAAAATGTGATAAATTTTAGAATGGGAAACCATTTTAAACAATAACGGGAATAATAATTATTTTTTTTAATTTGATCCTAATGCAATTGTTTTATGAAATGCCATTTTTTTTAATATTAGTTTTTAGGTCAGTTACTTCAATAACTATTATTTCCTTGGAACATTTTTGACTACACTTTTACTAGACATTTATTAACTCTCTCAAGCATCGAGAAAATAGGTTTAGAAAGTAAAGTTCGAAATGTAATTATTTACTTCTTGAAAAAATATAAGTAATGTCATGAAGAAATGAAAACTGTAAAATTTATTTCCTTTTATGTTTGTATATTATTGGTTTTAAAATGCAAAAATGTCTCGTTTTTTTACAAACATAAATTTCGATACATCTGTATGATAAAACACTGATTTTTTAATTCAACTTCTAACAGAGAAAAGAACACATATTGTACATTTTCCACAACTAGTTTTTTTATCAATCGAAGTAAAATATTTCAGATATATATGAATATATATTTGTATTTTGCAATAATATTGGGATAAAATACATTTTATACTTTTTTTAATGAAATTTGAATGTTAATGTAACAAATGAATGAAAACTTTCAGAAAGTCATATCATTTACATGTGTTATTAATTTACAAATTGCTGACTTTACTCTTCTATTTTACTGCAGTAGCCAAAAAAGAAAATTGGATGTTATATTTAAGTTATTTGAGCAAGGTTCTTTGACTCTTGAACGGGTTTTTTTAAGTTGTTATCTTCTTTCAAAAATGCTATCCTAGAACTGTAAACATTTTATACTTCCATGTTTATTGCGGACATAATAGCTAAGAAAACGTTTATTTGTGAGCGGCATGGCTTCTTTGACAGTAAGTAATTGTACACCGGTTACTTTAAAGATAAGTGAGTTTTTGTCAAAAAGATAAGAAGTATTTACTTTTCGTATTTTTTTTCTTTTCCAAAATTCACCGTTGCAATCTTCTTACTTTCCGGGAAATACATGGACATTTCAAAGAAGATGAAGCCTAAAAAGAGATAAAAAGCACTTTAAATGCTTACGATCTATAACTGGTGTCTCTTTCTTTTTTCCACCGTTGAAACTTTCTCCCTAAATGCTACCCACAAAAAATGCCTTTTTAATGGTAGATACTCATATTCTTTCTTGGTGTTCTTCTATTTCATATCAGATGTTTCTTTCAAATAAAAATTCTCAAACGAAACTTTTTTTAAGTAAAATAAATAAAATGTGATCCTTTTTTCTAAGAAAAAATTGAAAATTATAGAGGATGAAATATTAACAAGTAAATATCGAAAATAAAGTAAAGGTTTTCAATTAAAAAAACCAAAAAACAGAAATAAGTAACAAATACAAAAAAAAAAATTGCTCTTGGACTTTACTTAAAAAAAAAATTCAGAAATAGAGAATTAATTGAACAAAACATTAATAATTTTGATTGAATCCATTCGAATACATGCGTATTTTTATCAGCAAAGAAAGGGATGATTACACATTACTTTAGTAAATATTTTATTTTTTAATCTTTACTATAAAATTATTGAGTTTCAAAACTAATAAATAAAACGGAACCCTATTTTTGTATTTTTTCCTTATTATTTTTCATGAGAATATATCCTTAAATGAAATACACAATGGAATTATTAAGATTAATGAAATAAAATAAAACCAAAAATGTCAACTTTCATGTAAGAGCTATTGAAAGTTAATTTAAATCCATTCCCTCTAATGTTCCTTCTCACTGTTAAGTATTAATCGTCATGGAAACTTATTTTTAGCAGAATCCCTGTGGCAACGAACTGTTCGTTGTCTTTTATCCGGTGATGAGCAACATAACTCTCATAAAAATGTAATATATCTCCATTGAAGGTTATTCCTCATATTATAATGTGTGTGTTTATTAATACTTTTTTAATTTATAAATTCTTATTCTTTGAGAAAGCGGCTCTGGTTTACAATAAAATGTCCTGTCGAACTTAAAACTTAGCTTCATGCTATTTCAAAACAACGAGAATTGTAGTAATATTTCCTGAAAATAAAGTATTAATTTTTGAAAAATAACTTGTACTGCAAAGTAATTAAGAATTTAACATAGGTGACACAAAATAAAACGTTGCACATTAGCAGCATGCTTATCATGATCATTTAATTTAATTTTTACTTACCGGGAGTCTCTGACAACTGTAAACTGTAACAAAACGAAAATTATTGCTTCTGATTATGAGACGTAATTTATACATATTATATACATGTAACTGCTCAATCTCAGTTTTTTTGGTCTTAAGCACAAAAAGCTCTTGCGTGAGTTAGTACATTAGAAAACGGGCATCTTGAACATAAATTTGGAAGCAGATGTCTCACGTCTGCAACGTACTCTCCTTTACGCTCCTAAGTGCCATTCCTAATGGAAAGAAACCCGCAAGGAATCTATATTTCATACTGGTTCATTCTTATATATCCGGAAGAAAAGGATTGTTAGCTTCTCTTGCAACGGAGTATTTTCTAGTTTCATTTCGAGGAACATAAATCCTGTACATGGTATTTTCATCTACATGCATACTGAAGGATAAATATTGCATTTACTTGTCACTATCTGGTAGAAGTAAAATTCAAAATACAAAACTCTTAGAACACTAATGTCTTATTTACTTTATTTTGTTGCGGTGGAACCTATACAATACACTAACTGCCTCTGGACATGAAGTGGCTCTCTGGTAGGGGAGTGTGTAGCGATATAATCTATATAAGCCAGTAACAACCTCCGCACCATGGTGATCATTTTGTTGTAGTGGTTAAGTTAGTCGGCTTCGGATCCAAAAGTCCCGGGTTCTGTCCTAATGGATAAACGCGCCACGTCATTTGGTGACCCTAGCTTAACTAAGAAAAGCGAAACCTATACTGTTCTGTCGTGGCGCCATCTACCCGTAAAAAAAGAGAGAGCAACCAAGGGAAAAATATCCGTCAGATAAACATGACGCAAGAGAGCAACCAAGAAAAAAAAATTCGTCAGATAAACATGGCGCAACTCATCCAACACACAAGAAACTGACCACTGTGTAGTGATACAATCTATATAAGCCAGTAACAACCTCTGCACAAATGGTGATCATTTTGGTGTAGTGGTTAAGTTACTCGGCTTCGGACCCAAAGGTCCCGGGTTCTGTCCTACCAGGATAAAAACACGCTACTTCAGACTGAAGAGATCATTTTGGCCTAAGAGTAGGGTGTGTGCTTTCCGAAGGAAAGGTACCGAGAGAGAGAGAACGAATCATCTTCATTGAATTCCTCCTTCACTTTATTTTAAAAACCAAATAGTGTGGTAATTTTTGCTACCTAAGATAATAAATCGCCTTTGCGGAATAAGATTTATTATGTAACTTGATTTGTATGCAGAATGCATGCATGCACAAGCAGCACATGCATGCATGCATGCAAGCACATTTCTATGCATGCTTTTGGGGGTGGGGATAATCTTGGAGATCTTTTTAAGTTGGATCAATCAAATAGTATTACTTTTTGCTAGAAATATTCATTTCCAATCAAGTGGTTTACGGCATGTAAAAACTGTTTAATATAGTGCATCGCTGTTACTTTTGTTTATTTTCTTATTGCTAAGCTTGGACTGCTTCGAATATGATTTTTGTTTATTTAATATATTTAAGATATTTCAACTTGTATTACTGTTAGTGCTAAACTAATATAACACATAAATAGAACTGTACCATTTATTAAAAGTACTAATGTGTGTCTTATAAGTTAAATGTAATACAGTAATGTACACCGAACTTACGCGATGCGTGGGACTGAAGTATAACCGCGTTTGTCGAATTTGCGTAAGTCGGAGTATAATTTCGCATATAAATACATATAAATTATTTTTAGTGAGACTCGAGAAGAAAAAAGTAATAATTCAGGAAAAAATGTTTGTTAAAATTTCAGATATCTTAAATACAAAATTGCAAAGTGAAGTTATTTTAATGTATACGGTTTTAATAAAACATAACACAGTAGTTTGACGGGACTCAAAGATCTCTTTTTCTCCCACAAAAATTTCATTGTAACATGTCAATATATGTATTGTTCCCTGTTTTGTTGCAAACATATGTTCTTCGTTGAAGTATATAGTTTATAAAATGTGTAGCCCCTTTTTCAATAAACTTCTGTGAAATTCCCAACACTCTCATTCGAACTACTGATTGATCTAGTTGTAAGGACTTCTTTTCTAGACCCAGGGGATGACAAAGCTGTTCTCAATTCTGCATACACGCAAAAAAGTCGCTGTAACAATTATAACATGTAAATATAAATAATCGTTATGGCTAAGCATCGATTCCATGCGATGCGTCGAAACATGTGTATTAGCTTAACAGGAAATAGTGAGTGAGTAATCGAGTTGTGTAATGCTCAAACGAAAGAAGAACTGACGAGATTAGAAAATCGCATAACTCCAAATTCGCGTAAATAGAGATTTTTTTCTGTATAAAATCATAGTATAATTTCTAAGCTAATAAAATAGGAATTGCAAAAAAACAATGTACTTAGATAATTATAATTTA
Organism: Trichonephila clavata; assembly: GCA_019973975.1. Taxonomy (NCBI): domain Eukaryota; kingdom Metazoa; phylum Arthropoda; class Arachnida; order Araneae; family Nephilidae; genus Trichonephila; species Trichonephila clavata. Next base: position 51,247 of record BMAO01014638.1, on the reverse strand, counting down.
TATACCTCTCTTCTCTTAAAATTAAAATATTTGCGTTTATTATTATTTTAATTTCATTACATTTAAATCTACTTATTTCCTCATTCATAAGCGTATATACTTCTTTACCATTTATTTTTTCGTTGTTTTGTTTTGTTCTTTACTCATATCAATATACATCTCTAACTAGATAAGAATAAAATACCATAATAAAAAAGTTTCATAAATATTATGTCTAATATGTTTGACCTTTTTTTTTATCGTTTATTGTTGATAACAGTTAACTACAATGAGGAAATATTACATAAAAACCAACACTGTGCTACATTTTGACATTAGAATTTAACGCATTAAAATATGTTAAACTAGCAGCAAATTGTGAAATAAATATGCATAAGTTTGTAGTGTGGCTATCGAAATTATATTTTTCAGTTAATATGTAGTTATACAGTTATAAAATTAGCATTCACATGCCTTGAATACACATTAAATAGGTATTCCTTAAAAAATCGTTTTGCAAAAGCACTCTACTTTGCATAATTATGCAAGGGCTTTCTTATACTAACTGGAATGCTCATTTTAATTTGTTTTTTAGTTTTGTAAAAATTCTGTACATTAAAAGAAACCTCATACTTTTATGAATGCCAAATTTATAAATTGATTTAATTTTATTATCTTTTAAGCAAAACTAATCTTAGAGGATTTTAGTAATAAAAATTGCATTCATTAATTTAAAGATTTCTAATTTTATGTTACTATTAATTGTGCTAAAATTAATTCGTGGCAAATTTTTTAGGAGATGTAATCGAAGTTATTATATTCATCGAAACTTTCTTTGATTTCGCTTGAAACAGATAAACTGTATAGAGAAAATAAATATCTCGTTTTGTCCCTGTTCTTTTTGACTTTGCATGACTTATTTCAAGGACTCTTTCTATCCCAGCAGACGATTCCAGCTTTTTCTTCCTCCCCCTGTTGTATCCCCGTTGCATTCTTGGCGGAAGCAGAAAAGAGGAACAAAGAAAAAGGCTGTCTTCCAGCCTGTTTCACCCATTGATGACGGTCAAGTAATTCACGGAACGCATTTTCACCCATAGGCATAACTTCTTTTGGTGTCTCCCCATACTTTTTCTTCCTGCTGTTTTTATTCTTTGTTTATGGTTTTGTTTTCCCGTGCATCATATTTCATGTTCCCTTCCTATTTTTAAGGAAAGTATCTCATTTTTTAGCGGTTTTCCTGTCCCCCCCCCTTATTAAGTTACAGAATCTTTCAGAAAATGAATCGACATTACCAATGCAACGTCCGTATTAGGTAAATGATGCTGAAATTTGTTTTATAATGAGTTTATACTCGTTTTTATTTATTCAATAAATTCATTAAAATTGGATACATGCGAAACTTTCAATAATTATAACATCAACTTTTATCCTGCAATTAAAATGGTTCACTTAATTTTGTGTTCTTATATGTGATATGGAGGCTGTGGTAGCCTAGTGGTCAAGGAAAGGAATTCGTGGCTGTGTACATGGGAAGGACATGGTATGGGTTTGAGCCTAGTACCACTGAAGACTCAACGTACTGCAGGGACCGATGTACGTTAAATATTTAGAGGCTCAAACGTCCTCCCCTTGGTGTGGTATGGAAGTTAGGAGAGGGGGTGCCAGCTCAGGCATCCTCCTTATCACTCGAGAATGGTTCAAAATGACGAGGTCCGTCGTCAAACGCTCTCGTGTAGATGAATAGTGCGACATTAATATTTACACACTCACTCATTAGTGCGCGAAAGAGTTCACAATTTTATGGAAATATATGATTTTACATTTGATTTTCTTTTCACTTTTTGTAAGTGGAAGCAGATGCCGTATTCCATGAATTTTTATAAACTATCTTTATTAATATAACTCTTTCAAACATTGACATTAGTTACTTAGTTTGAACGATATGACAACTTTAAATTCCAAGACTTCGCTATCAAAATCAGTAAACATATATTTTCTTGTTTAAATTAAAACGAATTGTATAAATTTGTATGCATTTTCTGATTAAAGAAATTTAAAGGAAAACAAACTAAAAATAAGGAAATAAAAGACAATTCATAAAAAGCTTTAAAAATGTATTTTATTTGTAAAATTGTATCGATGTATTGTATTTCTTATATTTTTAAAGCTATTATATACACTTTGACATCTTAAATGATATTTAAATTATTTTCGTTTTAAAAATGAATCGCATTAGGTTTATTGGTTTGTAAAGATTTTTACTGGAGCTTGATTCTTATAAACTGGCTCATAATTTTATTATTGCACTTCTTATCACACAGCTTTAAATAAATGCTAATTTAGTAGAATTTAAAACTTTACCCATCAAATTTTTCATGTTTCAAGCTCATACTGTTCGGAACGAAAAATAAAAATAAAACTTACAAGTATAACTCGAGTTTAAAAAACAGTTTTATATGATGAATTTTTCTTGTTGAATAAAAGTTCTTCTCATGAGAATTATTTACTGTGATACATAAAATCTTCACAGATGCGACCCACTGTTATACTTTAAAAATGTACACTATTTCACACCATGTAACTGCCAAATTTATCACGTATACATTTTGTGAGTGTATATATATATATATATATGTTACTGTGTTCTATTTTTAATTAAGTCACAATATTGATCTATTTTCGTTGCTATGATTTCGACAAGATAAAAGCTGTTATGTGAACTTCATAAATTTACCCAATCCATTGGGTGCAACGAAAAATGGAAAATAGTAGAACTAAATGTTGTATGAAAAGTTCTAAAAATAATAATTTTAGTCTCCAAGATCTATGCTATTGAATATTCAATGAAATGCCGAAAGTCATAAGATAGTGACGTGCAATAGCTTCGCGTAAGATTTATATAATTGGCAGTGTATTATATATGAGGGTTTTGATTTTTTTTCAAATGATTCACCTAAAAAATGTTCTATCATTTGCAGGACTCAACGGCCGGAATTAAACTCTTTCAAGAAAGAATGCTAGTTGCGCAGCTCGGCCGAGATAGGCAGAGGGACCATATTTACGAAATCCTCACCAGGGTTGCTTGTCCCACGTTTTAGTCTTAATACGAATAAAGATCGGTTGTATACAAGGAGAGATGTACCTTGAATCTGTCAAGGCTCAAATTTCTCCCATTGGTCAAAGATCGTCACTTGACCGTGTTGCAGAATTATGAGGTCCGCGGTGAACATATCTTGTGTTACTTCTGTGCCACCAACTAAAAATCAATCAGCTAGAAGTTTGGGAAATAACATTTTGAAAATTTAACTATTCAGTATTCCTCGAATTATAATATCAAAAGTGAAGACAATAAATAATTTTAGGCGTTAACCTTTTAGCGATGACGTAGTGATCAACGGAAAACATTGTAGAGACGGGTGTATCATGTATGCTTCCACTCCAAACATCACCGCTAGCTGGATGATGGAAGGGTGTGTGAATCGCGTTTCGTAACTGGACGACAGGATTGGTCATCCCCACGGAAAAGTGCATTGAATGGCCTGCCATCCGATAAGGGGGTTTGTGACTGGGGTATTCTTGACACACCCGTCGAGAAAGGGTTAACTGTCGTCATTGGCAACGAAGTGACTGACACATGTTTGTTTGTTTTAATATCATTGCTACTGTGCAAGAAAGACTGTCTCATATTATAGTAAAATCAGACAAGGATGTACGATAGACGTATGCCTGAAGAAAATGCACCGTAATTGCGAGTTGATGAGATTTTGCAGCATAAGATCGATGCGAACATTTATAATAACACACCATCCATTACAGTGCAGCTGGTGGGCTCGGTAACATATTGGTTCCTCCCTAGGTGACTGGAGACCATTCATTGGTCGTATGAGTCAATTTTCAAGAGAGGCTACTAGAGTATGTGTATGATGTGAACTTTATGGGGACATTGCTCAAGTTCTCAATACGACATTCTTCAAGTTGGTGGTGACTAAATAACAGTTTGGGTCATTTTTATAGAAAGAAAATTGGGTACTACGATCAAACGAAAGGACTAATTGTGTGGAAAGTCCTGTGTTCTTTTAATGAAGATTATTTAAACTATCCATGGACTTCTTGTAGCCAAACAAAGCTGGAGAATTCCAGGATTACCAGGCGGTATGTTATTGTTGATGTAATTCGTGAAGGGTCTGAGGAACTGTCGAGGTTTCTCCTCTTCTTGTTGATAGTGTAAGGGGTTTCGCTGATCGTTAAAGTTCCCAAGGATGCCGTATTAAGAATCAATTATATCTGACAAGAAATGATTACAACAGATATTTGCAATAATTTACTTTTATTAATATATACGTTAGACCTGTTTACACGATATGGGAGAAGACAAACTGAATAATACAAAAAATGAGTATGTATCTTAAATGAGATGCAACCTCGTAAACTCGCCCCTCCAGTATCTTCTAATAGCTAAGCGATTATAATTCAGGAACTTCCTAACATGACTATATGTCCACAAAACACACACACAACTCCCATTCTCTCTCTCACCGACTACTTTTATGCTGTTTAGTAGTGAAGTTCATTTTCGGAATAGATTTTTAGCTCGTCGTAATAATTTGGCAAGACAGAAAAAAAAACGAATTAGATAGCCTGTACTTAAAATGCCTTTTAACCAACTCCATTGAATGATATAACATCTAGATCACTCAATTTGAAACTCATGAAACCTATATGGGACGTGAGAAAAAGTTCAGTTATTGGAAAAAAATGCTGCAACGAATATAATTTTGCAATTATGTTAGAGGTATCATTTATTTACAGAAATTTTAACAGCTTTTGTATTTAATGGCACTTCGAAGTTGCACATAGAAGGGCAAAATTATTTTTCGCAAGATATTAGGTATTACAGTATGTATTTAAATTTTTTAGAATCTATGTATTAATTGTGTATTAAAATTATAAAATATTACAGTAATAAATATATAGTGTATTGCACTGTATTGAACAATGATTCAATCTTACAGACGTTACATGCGCTTTTTAAAATATGTATTAATACTTTAATTTAAAAAAAAGTTGTCCTGTATGGCTATAAGTTCATGTTACAAAATATTTTCTTTGACAATTAAAAAAAAAATAAGCATACTGCTATCTTAAAATAAGGGACTTTTTCAGTCATTTTTCCCCATTTGTTCAGAACACTTTAAGGAAGCATTATGGGAAACGTGATGTGAACTGTACTATCTAGATATTGTTTTAGGAGAAACAAACATTTAAACCATTTTTTGAATAACAGCATGAATTCCATTTAGTTAATGTTGTTCTATTTAAATGTTCGGGATTTTTTCAGCATTACAATGGTAATAAAATGCAATGTTACTGTATATTAAATCATAGTCATAACGATCAGGTCTTATTTTCCTATAAGATTTATTTATTTAATAAAAATTACAACCAAGTGTGACAGATTATCTTTCCTAAATTGTGTAGGACATTATTCAATAAAATTTTTTAAGAAAAATAAGAGTAAGAAATGTTGTTTCTCGTTTATGTAGCTAATTACGATAAACGTATTTTCAGAAATTAAAAGATGTAAGAAATGGGGAAAAGTATATCTCCTCTCTCAAAGCCACTCTTCCAGTTTATTATCTTTTTATGTGACATTTCCTCTTCTGGAAATGTCTTCAATATAATTATGTAGAGTAAACGCATTCGAAAATGTAATCATGAATTATTTCCTTCCCTTCATGTCCCATTTACAATGAAACTGCAAAAAACAATTTTTTCTCTCAAATATCTGAAGTTCAATCTTGTTATTTTATTTTCTGACTGGAAAAAAACCATTAACGGAAAATATTTTCATGCTTTGAAGGCATTAAAAGTTTGGTTTCCCATGATTATAAGAATACCTTAAAAATAACCTTCTGCATTCTGAGAAGTTACTGTAGATAAATCAATAAGAATTTACATCTGTTATATTTAATAAAAAAGAAAATATTCATTGTAAATATATTTACACTTAAATTAAATTTTATGTTATAAATAACATACTTATTTGTTTATGTTCGGAATTTAGATTGCACGTATATATTTATTAAAAAACTACACGATGTTGATAAATTAAAAATACTTTGGATGGTATTATTCCTGAATGTTTCGTGTTATAAATTAGAATTTTCTTCAAAATTCTACTGAAGTTAGAGGTATTATAATATAGCTAGTTAAACATGGCTAAAGAGAAAAATGAGACTCATTACAAGATAAATCATTAGTTTTTTATATAAAAGAATGAATGTTTTGCTCAAAGAAGCAGGATATGTATATAAAACTAAACCTAAGGCCTTTTAGATCGACATTGAAAAAATTGATTTTTTTTCTTTCACCTCAGCGTCACTTTACTATGTTGTCCTTGAAATAGTTGCCCTATTTTTATCGTAATGATCAATCTGTTTTGCTTAACAATTATTTTCCGTTCACGTATTTTTAAAAACTTTTTCCTGTGAAAAGTATTTTATCACTGGGTCACAATTATATGAAGGTTTTTCAATCTAAAGGTTGAGAAAAGAAGATATAATCAATATTCTCTGGAGAGTGCATTTGCAAATTAAACAAAACTCGACGTTTTGTAATAAAACAAACACCTAAAAGTTCGAAATGTAACTCGCAGAAAAGGAACTGCATTGTCAAATTTTCTGGCAAGACATACTAATTCCTATGCATTTACAAAAATTTGATTTTATTGATTTGGAATTAATTAAGTTTGTCGAATTTTTATGCTCAACGTGGACTGGATATGGAATTGCTTTTATTCCAACATGTTTTGAATCATCCCACATTTATATTGTTTTTCTTAGTAAGAAGACTTGTACGTATGTTGTTTTTAATAATTTTAGATTGTGTTTAACTATAGAAGGTCATGTATATATGTAAATATGTCATAACTAACTTCATTTGTGAAAGCTAAAATATTTCAGCCAAAGTTTATAATATTACCTACTTATGACAGTATTTCTCAAACTTTCAATATTTGTCACTCAGTTCCAATCATAATTTTCTTGACCTCCTCCTCCTCTATACAATAACAATGTATTGAATTCAATGGTAATATACTTTGATGCTGAAAAGCTACATTACGACTTTAATTATAAGATTATGAAGATAAAAGTAAAATTTTTATATAATTTTACATATGACAAGCCCACGGGGTCACTGGTAAATATTAAACTTGTTCTTAACTTGATATTGTTAAATTAAATATCAATTACATTGTGCTATACTGATACATTAGAAAGTATATTCTATCAGAGTAAATACGTATTTTTTTGTCAGAATGTAATTTGTTTTGATTCCTGTCAGCGAATTAATATTTTTAAATGATGTTTTATTTTTGACTTTTCGATATGCACGTGCCTCCTCCCCCCATCATGAGTAATCAAGCCCCCTGTTGGTGCTCCTTACAGTTTAAGAAACGCTGTATTATGATATTTGAAATTCTCCATGATTTCTTATAAGTTAAAATATGTAAGAATGACAAATGTATCTAATGCATGGTCCTACACATCGTTTACAACACATTTCTAGATATAAGTAAATATCATTTGTTTTTTCATATTTCTTCTGATCTCCATTCAAGCGATGGTCATTGATGAAAATTATCTTAGTAATGTTAGGGATAAGACTTTTCTAAATATTGTGTTAAACAATTTTTTTAATTAATACATCTAAAAGTAAAGTCTATAATCTCATTAAAAATCAATATTTATTTAACATATAATTATTCTTAATAATTGGCTCTACTAAATTTTAAAGAAAAATGAACTCTCTCCCTCTCTTTCACTCATTCCGGCTATATGAAAGCAATTTATGTATATTTTTTTAGCACTTCACAAATACGTACGCGATATTATGAAATTATAACTGCAAATATTTTGAAATAATACCCATACCATTCATGACATTCTTCTCCCTTTAAGACATAATTTTTTTCTGTCATCAGCAGATATGGTGCACCTTTTTCGTTCTTTTTCAGCTTTGTTTTTTATAGAATTCGTCTTCTCATATCCTAAGTAAAGCTTTTGGACTCCTGATGTAGTCACTGAACCTCCCACCAGTCTTGCAATTTCAACATATCCCTGCCAAAAAAAATCCCTGTCTTGTAACATAATAATCTTATCTCTCTTTTTAAGTGTATAACCTACTCTTTTAATTGATGAACTTAATTCTTAACTAAATAGTATTGTTCCTTTGCTTCAATTTCATCGAAAACTTGTGGCTCTTGTCTGAATAAGGCACCCATCAAATAAAAGAGAACTAATTGAGGCTGTAATTGTTTACTGACATTATGTAACAACGAAAGAAGAGCTTAGAATTACCACCAGCTCAATCAAATATCAATGTACAGCTGTAATAAGAAATGAAGGCTACCCTACTAAGTACTGATAACTCACAGCTTTCATCAGTATGAAATGTATATCGATAATTATTGGAGCTCAACTGTTTGTATTGCAAATTTTTATTTTTTTATACTGGATTTAGTGAAAATTTCTCTTTAAAATGATACATACGGCATTCAATTTTCTAAAACGAAACATTTTCTATAAGCATACAAATTTTAAGAAAACGTTAAAAGTTCCAAAACTGTGCATAATTTAGGCCACCAATGTATATTGAAATTATAATCAAATAATGCAAGATTAAGTTTCTCAAGTTATATAAGATATATGTTTTTACTTACAAAAATATGTGGCATATATATATACATATATCAACAAATGGCAAATCCATTTTTCCTGCAGTGATTGAATAAACCAACCTTGAATGGTTATTTAATATCTATGTATTGTGTGTGGTGTTAATTTAATTAGTCCAATCACATCCAGATAATGCTTTTCAGTAAGATCTGCCCCGGAAATTAAACTTACAACATCACTGAATCCTTTATTCGGGTATAAGCGCTCTCTCCCCCACTTTACTAAAAACAAAAAAAGGAAAGCAAAAACAACCCCAGTGTCTGCCTGACTCTGTAAATCCACTACAGAAGCTTATGTTCCAGACGGAGAAAGAGGAAACACGCCATTCGTTCGAACAGACCATTAAACCTCCATTAACGCGTCTTGTCGAAGAGCCAGACCCAAACAAAATCAAACCTTTCCGAGGAACAGCAGGAACTGCGTGCCACCAATACGGTTCGTGATCAGATTACGAGAATGAAGAGCTCCTTAACCCCTTGCGGCTCACACACGGATGCAGATGGAAAAGAAAGGAAGGTGCGTGATTATGCGTGCATTTACACTAGAATCCATGTTCCATCGATTGATCAAGTTTTTTCGAGGAAGCATTAGAAGAGTACCTGGTAAAGATTATTATTATGTATCCTGGATTCAATAGCTGAGATAATAAAATGTCTAGTTATTGTGATGCATGTTTTCGGTGCTTCTACACGATTGGTCAATGATGGAGGAACTAAAGTGTTTATTTAGCGTGTGCATACCTTGATTTTAAGAACTTTAGAACATACATTGTTTCCTCAATTGTATTAAAAATATATTGATTTTATTTAATTTTAATTAACTATATTTAAGAAAATTATTTAAAATTCACCATTAATTCCTTAAGTATCATTTAATCCATTTACCTGCCGATTAAAAGCAATGATATTCGCTCCCCAATGCCACCGTTTTTCACATATTCGTGTATACGGTGAATGTGGGGGAAAATAAATGGCATATATAAGCAAATTTTTCTTTGAAATAAGTAAGGCCTCGCGCAAACATTTTCAAGGTTTTTTTCTTTGCATTCCAAAGCCTTCGGAATAGTATTTGTATAACTGATAGCAGTGCGATGAAAAAAAATCGCATTTCGGAAAGACGTATATACGCCTCCGGGCATTTGAAGCACCATTTGAGTAAGACGTCTATATACGCTATATAATGCTGGAGGCAAATAAGGGGTGATTTGTAATATAATCTGATTGTAAGCGGTTACTTAGCTAACTTGTAAAATGACGCTTCATAATTTAAGTAAGAAAGAAAAAAAATCACAGAAAATATAACACAAATATATTTGCTTTCACCTGTTTTAAATTAAAATAAAATAGATAGGATACGCCTTTAAAATGCATTCGACGGGGGAAAAAGCTAATTCTCCAAGAAATATTAAGTATTAAGCTGTTTAGATCGTATGTGTTCTAGGATGCGTAGTCGGTCAGTATAACCAGGAATGACTGCTGTATATTTCTACATTTTAATTTGTCCCCCGAATAGTTAGTGCACATGTATTTTAGGTTACAAAAAACTTTGTAGCACAAAAAATACCAAAATATTTCTTATAAGTTCCTCATTTTATGGAACACAAAATACTAAGAATGCAGTAAAATTCTATTAGTATAATATGTTTAAACATGTTAAATTATCATTTAGGTTAATTTTCAAAAATGTTGTTTCGTTGTTTCATAAAAGTAAAAAACAAAATAAGTAATAATTGTTTTCCTTAAATATATTTTCATAACATCAAATTTACACTTTTAGCAAAGTAATATTCTAAATAACAGGATAATTTCTAAACAAGATAACACGGAAACTAAATTTACTAATGAGTAAATATATATAAACGCAAAAAGGATTTATATTTCTACTCCAAAAATTCGCTATATAAATTAAATCAGTGTTTCTCAAGCTTTCAATATTTGCTCTCTAGCTTTCAATTATAATTTCCTTCTCATCTTCCCTCTATACAATAACAATGTACTGGATTTAATAATACTATACTTTGATACTAAAACTACAATAGACGTGAACCTCTTAAGTGCCACCAGCGTATATAAACGTCTCACTGAGCCAAAGCATTAATTGCATCGAACGTAAGCCTATTTCTTTCCGAACTACGATCTTTTCTGTGCACTGCTATTCATAAAATTATTCCGAAGGCTTTAGAATGCAATAAAATGACCTTGGCAGTGTTTGTGAAGGATTTACTTTTTTCAGAGGATTTTCTTACTTATTCCTTTTCTCCACCCCACCCCCAATACATCACATATGTGCGCCTACGTGGAAAATGGTGGCATTGGGAAAACGAGTCGCGTAAGTTTCAATCGGAAGTTAAGGGATTAATTTTAAACCGTACAAATTATCATGATAAGTGTTAAATTGTGTGTACGTAATTTTAAATATAACAAATCCATGTGGGGTCAGTAATATAACTATTAAACTTATTCTTAATTTTGTATTTCTAAATTAATTATAAAATTCGTTGTGTGCAATACTGCTACATTTTTATAAGTATATTATATCTGTGTAAATGTGTATTGCTTTCTTATTATATCATTATATATTTTTTATTTGTTTCTACTTTCAGTAAAATAATAATTTTATAAATTAATAATTAATAATCTTTTGTTTTCGACTTTTCAATATGCTCGCGCCCTCTCGTAGAGTTATCACGCCCACTAGAGGGTGCGCCCTACTGTTTGAGAAATGCTGAATTAAATGAATTATTAATTCAAATTATGAGAAGAAATACGACTTCAAATTTTTCATAACTAAAATACTTCCTTAGTAAACAATATATTTATGTTGATTTTTTTTCTAATTAAAATTCAAAAGAAATTAAATCACGTAATAATATGTTTTGATATGTACAGAAATATTTATTAAATTTTAATGAAGAAGTAAACTTTTTCCAGTTAGCCTCAAATATTGCATAAGTAATTTTCATCATTAACAAATGTTGGCATACTCATATGACACGTGATTTATTGGACATTGGGTTGATAATTTGTTATTCTATGAGTTTGAACGTTTGTTGCAGAAGGTAGAATTTGGTCTAAAGCCAAGTGAAATTCATCTTCAACAAGCGTAGGCTTTAACTTTACTTTGATTTCGTTACATAAGCTAACCTTTACTTCCTGAGGTTTTATTTGTAACAACTGAGAAAATCTTATGTTTATATATTTCATAACTTCTGTTACTATTTTTATCTTTAAGGGCTTACAAGACTTTTTATGATTAAATCAGAATAACTTTATTAAAAAAACTTGATTGAATAGAATAATATATCATCACTAACTGCAATTGTGCGTGAAAAAAGCTCTTCAAACAATCCAATCATTTGATTTTTGAAAAACTTTGAACTTTGATATATATATATAAAGTCTTTTCAAAAAGTTTACAGAATCTATTTAGAAAAAAATATCTTAGTTAACTAGCGGGATCAGAATCCTAACAAAAATCAAAGAAGGCCCATTGCGCTTTCACACACTCTCTTTCTTAGTATTTCGTCCACTGCTGAAAGCACTTTTGGAAGACTTCTTACGGAATAGTGCTCAAATCTGCCATCACAATAGGCGTTATTTCATCTCTACTTTGAAAACGGAATTCTTTCAATGGCATTCTCATTTTCAGAAACAGCCAGAATTCGCAAGAAGCAAGATTCAGTGTTGACAGTGTCCCAGAAGATGCTGTGCAACTACAAGACGGAGTTCTTCTGTTCCACCCACAGAAGCTTGAGAAAAAATCCCGCGGCCTCCTTGCGCAAGATCACACAAAACTGCATGTGAAGTACCTGTCCTAACATCAACTTACTCAGAAGTCTCTGGTATGATAAAAAGATGAACTTTTATTGTTAGATTTTGCGCCTTTTGAACAGCAGCTGCATTTCGAACGGTTTTTCGCCTCCCATAACGCTCGTCACTCTGTACAGACGTGCCCTTTTGAATCTGTTAAATTCCTCTTTAATTTTTGTGACCCCAATTGTATCGTCTCTAAACTTTTGCTGATTCTTACGAATTGTTTCATTTAGAAAATCACACCAATTTTTTGACAAAAAATTTGATGCAGTATCTCTTTTTAGGTCGTTCAGGTCGTTCAGTCAACTTTAGAGAAATAAGAATCCAACGAACACGAATAACAACGTCACTCGACAGCCTGCAGGAAACGATTGGTGCACAAGAACGAAGGTAAAAAATTCAACCCTGCCACCTCCATTTGTGCACAGTGGCGTTGTCTTAGAATCTCTACAGAGAGAGGGAAACTTCAATCTGATATTTTTTTGCCATACTTATATTTAATAGATTTTTTTAAAATTAATGCCATGATTCAGTTACAAAACGGACAATTCCGTAATCTCAAAATTTGTTACACGTTTGCTTAGAGTTTAACACAACTCCAGGGATGTTTGATGCTTTATAAGTATATCAAAGGGAAAAGAAAACAGAAGAACTGTACAGACTGTAAGGACAGTTTACTTAAAGAAAATTCTCACGCTGGTAAAAAGTAGAAGTTTGGAGAGGGGACTAACACATGTGAGAATGGATCATTATAAAAAGAAATACAACCAATAAAAGAAAATTTTTTTTCCATTTATTATAATTTTTATAAATATTGTAACGAATTTCACTGTTGCGTTCAGGGATTGAATAGACTTTAATCAGGACAGCGATAAAACAGTTCTTTATTATCAGCCCAATGAAGAATACAATGTTCAGAAAGGCATAAGAACAGCTGAAGTCACAGTAATACAACACAACAGTAACACAACGCAATGTACTGATCCAGCGGGGAATAGATCATATTCAAAGCCGTAGGCTTTCGTACTCTCTTTGGCATAAATCACAACTTAATCACCCGTAAAGTAACAGAGGCTGCGGGCACGTCTGAGCCTCAAGAAATCTGAATAACAATTGCCCCATGTTGCATTTCAGTAGCCTTATATAGACACGGCGAAAGTGGTAGTACATTCCAGAAAATAGGAGAACCGCCCGGAACCGGAAGTCGTCAAATATTGGCAATATCGCCAAATTTGGCGACACTAGGCAACACATTTGGCGACAAAATAAGTTGCCAAAACTGTCGCCAATTTGGCGAGATACCCAAAGAGCCCTATGTTATTTACAAGGTCCCATAGCAATTGATCTAATTCACATGTTTACATGCAATAAACATTAATCCTGCACTATTTTTCAAGCAGAATAGTAATTTTGACATAATTTAACATTATAAACACATTTTAAATATCAAAATCGTAACAATATTTTCCTAAATGTTTTTAAATTTTTAAAAGGAAAGCAAGTGTTAAGCTTTTGTCTATCATTTATGACGATTATTATTCTGACGAATGCAAACTACAATACATAAGATTTATTACTAGCATTTTGATTTTTAAATAATATTTAACAAAAATAAATATATTGAAATTTCAATGAAATCAATTAGAAAATTAAATAAGAATGTTCATTCACATGAAAGCAGCTTTTCTCTCGAATTCCTTTCTGGAAACCGTAGTAAAAAAATAAATATGACAGCTGTGTCATATGATTCAAATTTAATATATATGCTGTGTTGGAATAAAAGATTTATGATTTATGATTACGTGTGTTTTTAAAATAGATATTACAACAATGAGATTCAATAAATACTGAAACAAACACACACGTATTGAAATATAAATAATTTATTCTAAAGCATTTCTCCTTTAATAGCTGTTTGCATATTATTGTTGAATTTTTTTGTGCTTTTATTCTTCTTGGACTTTTTCTTGTTTGTAAAAATGACATTTTTAATCAGTACTTTAGTCCCGATTACAAAATGTCATCTTTACAATGCTATGTTTTGGTATTTTGACTTGCAATTGTGCATTCATGACGATAGTGAAATATTGAAACATTTTCTGAATTTAATTAATGATCTTTCAATTTATTTTCTAAAAGTTTAAATTTCCTGAGAGAGAACGCCATCTGATACAATTCTTAAAAAAAATAGATTATACATAGAATATATTTCTGTGGTAGGTGCGAATCTCTATTAAGTTAATTGAATTTTCGGAAGAATATGCATTGCATTTAAAATACGTTTTGAGAAACAAATATACAGGGTGTCCCAAAACGATCGCATAAACTCTGCACAGCTAGATTCCTCGAAGGGAGTATATAAAAACTACCCCAAAAAAAATTCCTGTGTGATCCATAGTTTACGAGAAAAATATGAAAAACAAAGTATGACGTCACTTTCGGTGCAATAAAAAAACACTTTATTGAACATATTAATAACAGTATTTGCATATCTTTACAGACAATAATGTTTAAAACGTTCGTCGCGCATGTCGCGTCATGCATGCGCGTGCCGTGGAATGACGTTAAGCCGCCGTTGAACTGGTATTTAAAAGGCTGCATCTTACAGCTACCTGTAGTCTTCGTATGGTGGCCATGTATTCCGTTCGTGACTACTGCGACATGTACTTGCGACATGCTATCTCAAGGAACTGGTGTATCAAGACGTAGTGACAACACAAATGGACTTAGTTGCTCGTCTGCATGCTGCTTGTACTTCAGCGGACCCCACGATGCTGCGACGTGTGATGACAGCCATTCCACGGCGTGCTCAAGCCTACCTCGACATGCAAGGTGGGCATTTTGAACATCTGCCTTAAATTGTGCATATACTGCTGTTGATATGTTCAATAAAGTGTTTTTTTCTTGCACCGGAAGTGACGTCATACTCTGTTTTTCTTATTTTTCTCGTAAACTATGGATCGTACAGGAACTCTTCTTTGAGCAGTTTTTATGTACTTCCAACGAGGAGTTTGGCTGTGCAGAGTGTATGCGGTCGTTTTGGGACACCCTGTATGCATATCATTCTACAGTTTGGCACGGTACTTGCTTCTCGTATTAGTCAAGGTGTAGATCTCCCATACTATTAGGATTTCCTGAAGGATCCAAACGCAGTGTGGATGGAATAATCCATTGGATCAAGCTCGAAAGGATTACAAAAATGAAATTCAATACATTCCTTCTATCAAGTTAAACACTAGAAATAAGTACGCAATATGTTGACTATAATGTCTAAAGTGTGTGAATAAAACCTGCTATATAAACGAGATGATCGGCTTTGACGATTCAAAAACAATTGTAATTTTGAATTCCAAATATTCATACGAAAATGCTGCTTTGGCATCAATGAGGCAATATCGTCAATTTGAGCATTCCAAAATTATATTATAAGAATGTTTTTAAGGAAAAAATTATCTCTGAATTGATTAACTTATTTCAAATTATGAATAATACGCATTTCACCAAGGAAAATATCCCTTCTATTTAGAGACGTTTAAACGCTCAACAGTTTCAACCTAATTTTAAACATTCCCAGTTTCTAACTGGAAATGGAAACTTTAAAGACAATTAAAAACGCTTCAATTTGTCACCTACTGGTCAGGGTTCTTGCTCCATTGACAGTTCAGGAAGTCAAGTATCTGATACTTGATTGTACAAAATTCACTTCCGAAAGATGTACACTCATGGATTGCCTACAAAAGAAGCATATAGCGTAGTCTCCGCCTTTCTCTGCCTTTGTTCAGAGCAAACTATCTTTTACATCGTTTTGTGCATACATTAATAGCATTTTCCCATATTACTTATATTGCAAATTTTGAGTGTTTGCTAAACATGTGTGTGTATATATGTATGTGTGTGCATTGTATGCTTTATGTATTTGTATTTTGAAAATCTTATTTTGGCCATGTTTCCAAATCTTCCTCATTGTATAAGTTTAATTATTTAATGTCTCCATTTGCTTGGGAGCAATCTTGTATTTTGTTTCGTATTTATTGCATTTGCATAAATTATTTTTTTCACTTTTTATTCCCATTTGTGCCTGTATCCTTCTACTTTTCACTTCCTACCACTATTGATTGAGTATTGACTTAGGTTTGTAAGCCTTGTGTTACACTTCTCGGCACGCAAGGAGTCTACCTAGAGTCTAAATAAATATCTTCTATAAATGGTAAATATATCTCTAATTTCAACTATATTAGGGGGTCGGCAAACTATGCACGCGTGCTAAATTCGGTCCATGGTAAAATTCTTAGAGGCACTTTACACCCCTCTACAAATTAGTCAAATTTTGAGTAAAATTGATAATTTTGAGCTAAATCTTATTGAATTAACATATTCAGAATTATGAAAAGGAAAATTAACTGAATTATATTAAAAGACGTTAACATTTACTGTAACGATAAATAGCCAGCTATTTTGAACAGTTGAATGTCATTTCTAGAGAAAAATTTAGTCTGAAGAGAAAATTATATTTGCTCTACATTCTACTGAAAAGTTGTTTATATATATAAGAATTTCTTTGATAATTCAACTGAACATTCAGAATCATGTGGAATATAAAGCCACAAATTGTACCCCTGGGGTATTGCGATATAAAATAGAGAGGTGCATGGACAAATGTTTCGCATTAATATATTTTGTATTGGAATACTTATACTCATATCCATAATTAATGTCGCAAAAATGTTTTTCGTTCAAAATTTTAAAATTCTTCCAGTAAAACTGATAGAATTTGTATTTCATATATTTTGAAGAACGGGTCGTACAATATTAACCTTCAATTGTGAAAAAAAATTTATTTAGCGTTAATTTATAAAGTTCTACTGTATTGAGACCAACGCATAAGGAAAATTTGCCTCCAGTTTTGTGAATATTGCATTAAAACAAAGAAGTTAGTCTGTTTGCATTGAGAATAACTTTGTTTATAGATGATTCCTTGAGATGGAGAGATATTGGCAGGCCTGAAGCTGGCCAGCCTGAAGCGAAGGTGGTTTGATGGTTACAAGAGGGTTCACAAATGTGGTCCCACGGTTATGGAATCAATTCTAAACAAGGGGTACTATTACCAGGAAGGTCAGCCAATGTCACCACAGAGCATCGACAACTTCACAGTTTCACAACGACATATGCGGAGAACAGTTCCTCAGCTTTCTCGTGACCTAGCAGTTTTTTCTGGAAGAAGAACTTCCAGGCAAGCGGTCAACAGTTGCCTTAAAAAGACTGCCCTTTACGCCTGGTGTCCAGTCTTGTGCGTCTCTTTGACTTTATTCAGCAGGAAGTACTGGATATTGTGGAGATGAAAACATCATTTGGGGACATCAAAAGAAAGGGGGCATCATTTTTAAAGAATACGTCGAAGTGTACCAGTCAGAGTGATTCCCATAGACTCTTCACCTGGAGAGAAAATGGACCTCACTTTCATCCTTCCTATGTAACAAGATTCAACAGATTTGGTGGCAATGAAATCCTTGTGTGTGGAGGCATATTGTTAATCAGTCGTACTCCACTGTACGTTTTAGATGCAACTGCCAATTCACAGGATTATAGGGATAAAATCCTGGAAGCCTATGTGAGGTTTTACTGGGTGCTATGCGCCTGCACTACATATTATGGAAAACAATACTCGGCCACACAGAACTCATGCTGTTGATGAATTTCATGAAGGAGCGTATATTCGCCGTATGGATCGTCTCTCGAGGTCTTCACAATAAATTCTGAATGTTTCGAAAAAAAACCCATCGAAACTATTCATTAATTTCTAGAAAATACTGTAAAATCCCCAGAAAATATGATGAAAATTGTGTTATTAAAAATAAATGAATCAGATGAGAGATTCATAGATTATACTTAAATATATATGCAAATTATCCATAGTAATTTAAAACAAAAATAACTTTTAACGAAGAATCTGAATGGTAAGCATGATAAAATATAATAGTAATATGTAATAATATATAATAGTCTATGTAAATAAAATAGATATAAAATATAATACTCTATGTAAATAAAATAGAGTTCTGAAAGGTGTGGTAGTTGATTATTTAAAACTCAATCGAACTCTAGTTTAAGTAAAAAAAAACAGTATAGTGCATTTTTCTCTTTTTTTACGGATTGATTTGTTAATCAAAACAAATCGTTTTTATTTAAAGTAACCGTTACTTTAATGAAAACTTGGTTGATGACTGTCAAAAGCAGTAACAAATAATCCTCTTCTTGCCAGCAAGCGCGAGTGATTTACTCGACCCCTTTCGTTTTATGTGGTTCGAGACATTTAGGGCACATCGTCGCGTGATAGGATGTGTGTAAAAAGCGAACGCTGTGGCTATAAATTCAAACCCTGGAAGCAGATGTCTCACGCCTATGGCACAATGTTCTCAAGACGCCTTCTTTACATTCTGAATGAAAGGAAAGAAAAGTGCAATTTGGTGGAGCAATCTATATTTCATTCTTTGCTCAATTCCTACCCTGGAGCCGAAGAATGCGAGCTTTACCTGTAAATTATTGAAGAAGTCTTTTCTGATCCCGATGGGAACCATAAAGCCATAGCTTTATTCTCTTCTAAGAATGTAGTCGGGAAGGACAAAAACACATCCCAGCTGGTCACATTTCCGAGGAGTAGATAAAGAATTCAGAAACTCTCAGTCAGAAAAGAAATGTTTCAATATTTACTTTAGTTGACCGTATCAAAATCTGGCGGTTATTAAGATGATGTTTGCAAAAGCTTGAGATGGTAAAAAATAGTTGCGTGATTAGATATTTGTTGTATTCTTCTAAAGAGAGGAATTTAGTAACTTCTTATTAGGAAAAATTGTTATATGAGAAAGTTTTTTTTAACACAAAACAATCTTCCATCCTTAATTGACGTTACATCTTTTAATATTTAAATCGATAGTGCCCTTTTATAAAATTAAATATGTAGGCATATGTATATATTGCATTGTGGAATCCATTTTTGAATTTATATTTGTCAATATAATCTGTATTTTAATGTATTAAAATACAACTTACTTTTTTAACAAATCTCTATATATTTAAAAAAAATGAATTTATATATTTGAATATAATAAATTTATTAATTTGAATATAATAATTAATGAAGAGAGAGCTATTATTTATATTATCTCACACACACAACAATCTATTTTTATTAACAGTAACTAAGCTTTTATGGAGAGTATTGCGACTGTATCGAACTATTTAAATTATTTTAAACTAAAATAGTTACAATCTTATTACTTCAATTTACAACTATTCTGATGTTCAAAATAATACAGTTGACTTGCATTTTTCTTAATTTATATGCAATATGTCTTCCTTTACGTGAAAATTATATTGTTTTTCCTTAGAAACTAAGAAATAATTTGGATTTAAAATTAAGTGATAGGTATGTGTAACATGATTTTAGCTGTCATAATTTGGCCTCCAAACTAATGTTGATTTAAATTTCTTAGCATATTATTTATTTATATAATTTCAGAGGTGTATGGTGTTTGTAGCAATGTTTCTCATCATAAACTATTATTGTCAACTGAGTCAAATTTATAGGCATCATGGTTCTAAAATTTTGCTGTGCCTTTCCAAATATTTTATGTTATAAAGCAGTTTAAAATGAAAGTATTTCAATGTCATTCTTGTAAGTCTTAAGAAATCAATGCTAGAAATTTGGTTTTTCTGTTATTGCTAATATTAAAAAAAACAATAATAAACATGATGTGCTAACTATTACAATTTGGTATTCGTTAAAAACGAATCGCAGTCAATCTTAAAAGTAAAAGTTGCATTAAGACTTATTATTAACTTAGATAATAAATATATATGTGATATGAAGCTAAAATAAAATATATATGAATTTATAATTATAGAATTAAACACACATCATACTTTTCTAAAGGAGAATATATGCTAAAAAATTAATCTGGAACAGTACAGAGAAATATATTTGAAATATTTGTTTTACAGCAATTATATATATAATTTCTGTATAAATAATAGCTTCATATTTTACATAAATTTTTCAGGACTCAATCATGTTTTTTGAAATTGTCATGTTTTAATTCAAATATATATATATACTAGGTCATTAATTAGTGACATGTCAGAAGATATCTTACGGAAACTGATACTTAAGATCATGAATTAAGAAACTGATTTCACAAAATAATAGGGGAAATGTGGTATATTTTGATGCAAAATTTCATTCCATTCACTTTTACATATCATTTATTACTTGAACATAGATAAAATACATATTATACATTTTGTATTTTATACATATTATAAAATATATAATGTGTATATTTTATACATTAAAATAACTGATTTTTGCTATCCCTAATATCTGGGTTGTTTGCATGCTGTAGACTTTTGAAGAGTGGCGTAGGATCTACAGGGAAGCCGGAAACCCTACCCCTTGATTTTTTTTCGATTGACTATAATTTTATGTACATAATAATGTAAAACGTAATTTAATATTTGTTATTAATAATTTACTTTATTAGTTATAGATAATTATTTATTTAATAATTGTCTTTTTTTTACTGTTTTTGGCTCCCGTGAAATCGAGAAAATCGAAAATAGTGTTTGGCGGTGTATTGGGGTATGATACGCGAGAATGGTGGACTTTCGACTCTGGACCCAACCTCCTCCTCCCTTGAAAAATTATTATGTGTGCCACTGGGTGTAAAAGATATGTTAAGAGTATAGTTAGTGTACGAATTTCAACTATATTTGAACTTATTATACTATTTGATAAAATACATTAAAATAAACTTACACATTTGTATGTAATTTCATATTAAATTTTTTTTAAAAATTTTAATGTTAGAATCCAAAGTTTAGAGAGTAGATAGTTAAGTTTCATCCTCGCCACCTGATTGAGGTTCAGAATAACGATATCAGTGCACCATCGAGTGCAAATATAATAACCATTAAGCTATCAATCAATTAGTTCCTGTAAGACTCATGCATTTCAGTATACCTCTATACATACACATCTTATTTTGATTTGTACATAAGTAACAATAGACGCATATAAGATAACAACCATCACTATATATAACAAATTGATTTTACCAATTGAATTGACGACAAACATTTCTAGAAACGTCAAATTCAGTGCATGTTAAATTAATGACATAACATATAATGTTTCTTAACAAAGGAGATGCATATTCATTGAGTATCTCAAATATGTAGTATGAGAACATTTATCAAGATATAGAATACTTTTAGAAGTAAATAAAGCGAATGACTTATCCAAGAAACAGATAAGGATACAGTGTAACTTTGTAGCTTTAAAATTCGTGCAAGTAAAGATTAATAACACACAAGTCTCTCACATGAATAAAAAAGATAAGAGAGCTGTCACTGAAAATGAAATATTCTTCCAATTTGATTTATTACGTGGTTGCAAACTGAAGACGGTGTTCAGTTTCACAGTGTATGTATCTTTAAAACTTCGCGCTTCGAATATTCAATTCGTCCTAAGTATTTTGAAAACAATAAATGCATGCTTGTAAAATATATAAAGGAATATAATTTATGTTACTTTAAGATATTCGATTACCTTTACTAGAGTAGCAAAGAGTCGATATGATTTCCTACTTACACTTCCTTTTTCTATTTACATTTTCCTTTTTCCTATTTATACAAAGTCATAATGTGGAAAGTAAAATCTCTGCTTCTTTTTAAAAATTGATCTGTGACCTTTTATTTAAATAAATATTTCAAATTTATATATTTAACAATATTCTCAAAATTATGATTAAATCAATAAAATTACTTATTTGTTGAAAATATTTTTTACATTATGTAGGAGGAAAAACGAGATATTTAGTACCTATTTCCAAGCATGTTATGTTTTGATCGTGTAAATCTGAATGCGTTGACAAATATTATACATTAAGTTCCATAAGTTACTGATATGCCTACTACTTGTCAAGAGATTTAGAATCAAATTAGTTTAACTCTCAAAGGATAAAAATCAAAATATTTCGTTTAATTAAATCTGGTTTAATTGTAAAAATATGCAATACTCATAACATCTTAGGATGTCACCGAATTAAAAAAAAAACTACAGGATAACTACTTCATTATTAGTTTCATTTTATTAATTCAATTTTTACGCAAAAAAATAAATGACATAGTTTTTGTGTACAAATAAAATATGAAATTTAGCTTACAAAAATTTATGGAATTTATGAAAATTAATTTGATAATTTAATGTGTAATTTTTCCTACGAAAATAAGACTACTTTTCTATAAATATTAACTTAACGAGATAATAATTTTTTTGTGCGTAAAAGAATCTACTGAATCTAATTAGTTAAAAAAATTCCTTACTACTCTCAAAATGTATATTCAAACTTATTAAAATTAATTTTAATAATTTTTGTGAATTTGCTTAAATTTTGAATTTGTAAATGATATTTTAAAACTATTTATTTCCTCTTTTATGTAGGAATTAAACTTTAAATGTCATTAGTTTTTGAAATATTGGCATGCGATTTTTCACTCTGTGTTTGTTAATTATACATATGAGACGAATTCACTTAAATTTTTGCTTACACATCTATTTAAAATTCGCGAGTTTTGTTTTATTTTATTTTAAAAAAAATATTTAGTTAGGTTTCATAATTAAATTAGGAATGAGAAATGTAGATAATTTAATAATTATTATTGCCGTAAAAAATTTAAGCTAAAAGCGTCGATTTTTACTTTCTTTTAAGTAATTCATGTGGAAATAATTGTTTTCCTTATCAAAATTGTCTTTATAAAAAAGGTTATAAGCGACTTGATATTGACTTGGAATTTAGGATAAATTTCTGTAATAGGCTTATGAAAAAACTCTATGATTAATTAAATAATAAATCACGAAATATAATTAAAATTTAATCATTGATTAATGTTAGAATTGACTTTTGGCTTAAAAGGAATTTAAATTATTTTATAAATCTCATTCGATATAATGATAATATTTTTACATCTGAATGTGTATTTTTCTACAGAAGTTTGACACATAATTAAGGAAAATGTTGTGTTTTTACAACAAATAATTATTCCTCTGTAATGAAAGAAAGAGTTTCTAAGCTAAATGAGGAGTCAATAACATTCAATGTAATGTAAAATTTATTCAAAAAATAACAGCTTTAATTGGAAATAAATTACCAAATATTACTAATCTCCTTTCAGCTATGTTCTGTAAAATTAATAACTAAACATATGTTGTTGAATGTATCTGAAATATGTAATTTGAAATTATTAATAGAGGTGTTGGAATATAATCAATGTGCAGAATATATAATATCTTTATCATTTATTCATTGGAATTTTTCAATTTACGCACTTCTTTTAAAAAGATTTAAAAGATAAAAACAAAATGAATTTTATTATAAAGCGAAACAGCCATTATTAAAAATAGAAAAAAAATTAATTGAATCCAAGATTTGTGTTTTTGATTCATTTTTAAAATCCCAATAATACTTTGGCTATTTTAATTAATTTAAATTTAATTAAAAACTCTTCACAATTTCGTAGATACACCACTTTGTATTTGAGAATTTTAATTCATTTTAAAAACTATTGCAAAACTATTTGTGATAGTTAGAAAAGTAATTATCACTTTTCATCATCGTTTAAATTTGTTTAAATATATTTGTTTTATTTCTTCTTCAATACTTTAAAAAAAAATTAGGAATCCAATCTAGTTGTGAATTTTAACTTTTGTTATGATTGAATAGTGATCTTTTTAAATGGAAATAAAATATTAATCTTCTTAAAACAACTTTAACAACGTTAACTCCTTTAAACAGTTTTAATCATTTTGCTTTCAGATATATTTCTTATAGCATAAATAAAAATATACTCGTACAAATAAAACATATTATTACTAATAATTTGGCTCATTAGTACTATTTATGATTCAAAATATCTCATCACTCGTAGAGTTTTTACTTCACACTTTTATATATATGCATCATTACTTTTCTTACAATATTTTATTGTGACTCGCCAAGAAGAAGTTTTATTTTTCACTAAATGTGAGATGTTTATTCACTTTCTTTTTGTATTTTGTGAATAATCTATATTTTAGGTGTTATGTACTTGCAAATACTTTTTAAAAAGTTTCTCTAATTTTTTAGGAAAAAAAATTAAGATTCTATTCAAATACACAAGAAATAAATTAGTAAAGAGCTAAATTATATTTTTTAAGAAACTTAAGAGTATCTTTTTTAAGACAAGAAAATGAGTGTACCTGACTCTATGTTCACTAAAAAGTTTCTTCAAAACTTTAAACAAATTGTATGTATTGTCTACTGCACAAATAAATTTAAGGGCCTAAAAGCGTAAAACAATTATTTTTCTTTAAAATAATTTACCTGACGATGTCAAAATATTGCGAGCATTTCAAAATTGCATAGGAATGCAATAAATTCTTTTTTACACGAAAGAAAATAATGAAACTTGAGGAGAAAAAAAGGAAAACACAAAACACCGAGTATGTATATTAAAGCATTGTTTTTTTTTCCGTTCTCTTAATCAATGTCTGCATATTTTCAAGAAGGTTTCCGTTTTTACGTCGTTTAAGTCCAGTCCTCCGATGCTATTAGTAAGTAAACACGAAAAATTAATTACGCAGGGATTCTTAATCGAATATTTTGTTAATTGCATCTGCGATAATGAGAAAATGTGACGCTTCCGATGCATGTCCAATTTTCTTCAAGAGATTCTTCCCCCATTTTAAAAGCCCTTCGGGAATATTATTGATACTAAAGCAACGAGTGCATAATTCCTTTCAAAACTTTCGTTTCATGTTTTTTTAAAGTATTATTTTCTTTTTTTAAAAGGAGAGGTCATAATTAGCGTATTATGCTTTTAAATAATTTATAAAGATAATGTTTGTCAATACATATGAACAATTTTTTATAGAAAATAATATAAATAATGCTTTGATACTATAAGAGCTTTAATGGTAATATTTGACGATGAATTTTTATAACAGATATTACTAATTGAATTACTACTCTAAAAATATTCAATAATGAGCTGTTTCTGATATGTTTTTTTTTAGAATGTTTGTTCCATTATATGTTTTATATACATACTAGCTGTTACCCGCCCGCTTCGCTGGGTATTTCATGATGTTTTATAAATTTTTACTGCTTATATATATGTATAAATTATTGATATCTAAGTCCTAGCATTAAGAATTCGATTGAATTGAAAAATATACTTATCCCTGTAACTGTCACCTGCTGATAAAAAAAAAGGGCAGAACTCATCTAACTTGTATTTTCTAAAAATCTCTAAAATTGAAGCATAGAATGATGTTTGCTCTTTCGTAACTCAAAAACCAAGTGGATTCCCGCAAAACCAATTTTCGGTGGATCTCTACTCCGTAAATTGAACATGGAAGCCCAATTTCAAGTCTAAATCTAACAGAAAAAAACAAAAGTTTTCCTATCAATGTCCCCGTAATCCCGTTGAGAGCCGTTTTCCAAAGTTACCGCTCTTAGCGGATTTCAATTCGACAAAAGAAAAATGCAAACCAAATTTCATTATTATAGTCATTGTAGCTCGAAAAAAGTAATTTTTTTTTGTCAATACGTCCCAGTAATCCCCTGCAACCCCCCAAAACTCTTGATTTGCTTAAAATTTATTCTTAGTGGATCCCTATTCAACAAAAGAAACATGCTTAACAAATTTCAAGTATATGGGTCTAACAATTAAAAACAGGAATTTTTTTCTCTAACTCCTCTTGACCCCTCGCAAACATCTTTAGGGGTCAATTTTCATTTTACTCTTTCTTAGAGGAAATCTATTTCATGAAAGAAACAT
Source organism: Trichonephila clavata (assembly GCA_019973975.1). Lineage (NCBI taxonomy): Eukaryota > Metazoa > Arthropoda > Arachnida > Araneae > Nephilidae > Trichonephila > Trichonephila clavata. The sequence goes on along the minus strand of BMAO01014638.1, from coordinate 24,843 downwards.
GCCTACCAATTTTTAAAGCAGGATGATCAAGTAGTTTAAAAATGGAAATATTTATCGATTAGGCCTCTTAATCTCCCGAAATTAAACTTAGTAGTTGATATTCGCGAAACCCATTTTGTAGCGGTTCTCTACTTTACGAAAGGAATCTGCTTATCAAATTTCAAGACTGTACGTCGAACAGTTTAAAAATGGGGATAATTGTCTATAACGCCACTTGAGCCCCCGCAACGCCACTTCTGGGTCTGTTTTCACAAAACCCATTTTGTAGGGGAATTGCACTATATGAAAGGAATCTGCGTAGCAAAATTTGAAGACTGTGCGTCCAATTAATTAAAAATGCAAAAAAATTATCAATAACAGCCCTTGAACCCCCGCAACGCCACCTAGGGTTCGATTTTCACAAAACATATTTTGTAGTGTATTTCTATCCTATGAGAAGAATCTGCTACCAAATTTCAAGACTGTGAGTCTAATAGTTTAAAAAAAGAAATAATTATTTATATCTGCCCTTAACCCCCCGCAACACCCCTTGGGGGTCAATTTTCTCCAAACCCGTTTTGTAGCGGATATTTACTCCATGAAAGAAACATTCCTACCAATTTTCAAGCTGGTAGGTCAAATAGTTTAAAAACGAAAATATTTATCTCTTACGCCACTTATTCCCCTGCAACGCCACTTAGAGGTCTGTTTCACAAAACCTTCTTATAGCTGATCTCTACTCTATGAAAGAAATCTCTTTATCAAATATAAAGACTGTGCGTCTAATAGTTTAAAAAATGGAAATAATTATCTATAACGCCCCTTAAGTCCCCTCAACGCCACTTGGGGGCAATTTTCACGAAACCCATTTTTAGCGTATCTCTACCCTATGAGAGGAATCTGCTTACTAAGTTTCAAGACTGTACGTCTAATAACTTAAAAATAGGAATTTATAACGCCCCTTAAACCCCCCGCCCCCGCAACACCCCTTGGGGGTCAATTTTTCCAAAACCCATTTTGTAGCGGATATTTACTCCAGGAAAGAAACTTACCTACCAATTTTCAAGCAGGTAGGTGAAGTAGTTTAAAAACGAATATATTTATCTATTACGCCCCTTAATCCCCCGCAACGCCACTTAGAAGTCTGTTTTCACAAAACCCGTTTTGTAACTGATCATTATTCTACGAAAGGAATCTATATATCAAATTTAAAGACAGTGCGTCAAATAGTTTAAAAATGGAAATAATTATCTATAACGCCCCCTAAGCCCCTGTAACGCCACTTGGGGGTCGATTTTCACCAAACTCATTTTGTAGCGGATATCTACTCTCTGAAAGGAATCCTCTTACCCAATTTCAAGATTGTACATCAAGTAGTTTAAACATGGAAACAATTATTATTAAAGCCCTTAACCCCCTGTAACGCCCCTTGCGTTTCGAATTTCGGAAAATCCGTTCTTAGCTGATGTCTACTCTATCAAAGGAACATGTCTACCAAATTTCAAGTCTGTAGGTTGAATAGTTCCAGAGAGTTCGTGACTAGTCAGTCAGTCAGTGAGTCGCTTTTCTCCTTTATATATATAGATTATAAAAAGAGAGGCAGTAAAATAAAATGCTGCAAGTAATTGATTAAAACAGCACTGTGTGAGTGAAAACTTTAAGTCTTCATATTTTAGAAGTGTTCATAACTTTGATAAAAATTAATTTATTAAAATTAATTTATATAAAAAGTTCACGTTAATTTGAAATGTTCTAATTTAAGTTGATTAGAAAGAATTATATGAGAAATAAAATATATGCATTGTAAATAGTGAAATAAATATTTTCTGATTAAGTAAGTAGAGTTTATGAGCCTTATATTTTAGTTAAAATTGATTTTGCTGATTAAAAAATGCTTTTCCTTAAATTATATATAAGTAGTTAATTATTAAATTCATAGCCATAAATCGAAAAACAAATTACCTTATAAAATAAAAAGTTAATGGCTCAATTTTAGGAATAAAACGAAAATTCTGTTTTTGAAATTAGCACACGTGGGGAAACTCTATTAAAAATTATTAGATACTAGTCATTATATCCGCTAACTTCTCTGGTGATTTCATAGTAATTTATGAATATGCTTAGTGGTCCCCAATTCACTATAGAAATTTTAAGGGTAAGTACAGGATATTCTAACAATCATTTATTGTATAAGTGTCAGTGACATGGTAAGGCTCAAACACAAAAAAATAAGAGACAAATGGAAAGACAAAGTGTTTATTGGAAGCATCGTTGACAAATGTAATATTTACAATAACTGCTCAGCACATGAGGTATGAAGTTCAGCTGCAGCGCACATTTCTGTTCAACCCACAGGCAGTTGCAGATAGTCTATCGGATTCATAGCTTGTACTCGCAGAAAAAGGAAAAGATGTAAGCGATTTTCGTTTAACACTCTACAAACGGTCTGACGACTTACACTTAAGTGATAAGCAACAACTCTTCTACTTGATTCCGGTCTATCAGCCACAACGTTCAAGATGGTTTCTTCTAAGCTTGGACTGGGTACATCTCTTCGTCTGGTGACGTGTGTTGAAACTTATAGTGCAGTGGCGCTGCAATCGCTTGTTCACATCAACTTACGAATGTATGCTTTAGTTTTCGAGTTTCTGTCTTGTCCTTATCGTGCAACAAACGTATTCGTTCCTCATATGTGTCGCTCATTTGCAACGCCTTCTTCATTCTGCCAGGTTAGAACTTTTATTGTTTCCATTTGTAATAATTGAGAAGGAACATTTGAAATTTGTTATTAGAATATTTGTGAATTTGAACAACATGTTTCACGAAATTGACGATGTAAACACTAAAATTTCTGTGATCTGCTATTCGTCGTTTAGGAAACTGCGTGTGTGTGTGTGATACATTCGTAGCACAGCTCTACCATTACTTTTTGCACGGCCGTACATGTAATGCATGTCTGCATTTTTGGCATATGTAAAGTCTACCACCATCGACATTAGCACAATTGCAAATGGTGCTTTCCTCTACTCAGATGCAATATTTTGAACGGTAGCTAGACATCTACTGCTCCCTACTGGCAACGCAACCGACCCATAACTACATTTCTCTTTTCCTTTATTTCTACTGTTAGCGCCTCACCACGTCACTTGCACTCATACATCCTTATACAATTAATGATTGTTACAATGTCCTGTATCTACCCTTAGAGTTTGTACCATGCATTCGGGACCACCCTGTATATATTATATTTAAGTTATTGTTAATTAAATCCTAACATTAAGCTTTCAATTGTATTAAAAACAATTATTGCCCTCACCGCTTGATTTAAAAAGAATATGAATTGATAACACGGAATATATTCATCTTTTACACCCTGGTAATCGAACTCCTTGAAATCTAATTTTGCAAGACCTATTAATAGTGAATTTCTAATCAATAAAAGAAATTTGCTCACTAAATTTCAAATCTCTAAAAGTGGAGTAATTCTAAAAATGCAATTTTAATTTATCACCTTCCGCCCCGGTAGTTAATTTTCGCAAAAATATTCGTTCTTAAACATTACGAAATCTAAGTATGTCCCCAAGTGCAGTTATTGTTCTCCTAATATGAGCGATAATAGATATTCACTTTGGACCGCATATTATGGCGTTTAGCAATTTCTTACATAAATGCAAAAACTCTTTTTCCTGATGTTGAGAGGCACTCAGAAAAAATTCACGAAAAATAAATGTAAGAAATTTTATTGGCAGAAATATACTCACGGCTCCTTTGAAACATCAGTGAATTTTGGATTGACGCAATCAGTGGTTTGGATTGGTATACAATAATATAAACATTCAAATTAATATACAAGATGATTTTTATTTAAACTTTTTCCCATTCAGCGTAAGATGTATGCGTAAGTTTGTGCGTTCATGAAAACATTTAAAACTTTTGATCTACACCAATTAAATTGTATTTATTTCTGTCCATTTTTTTTTTTTGGTAAAAATTAATGAATATATATTTTTTTTATTTTCCTTCGCTAATAAAATCAAAGGCAAAATGTCATTGCATTAGTTGAAGGGGAAAGTTTTCTTTTGAAAATCCATAAATAAAGAAAAATTATTATTTTATTCCCTTTCAGTCATTTTAATTAAAACGACTGAATTGTTCATATTCCTGTTTTGCTTACATTAGTCTAAGATTCACAGAATCTATCTCACCATATTAAATATTATTCATTCGAAACAGTTTGAATTAAATGTTCGCCAACCAACACTATGATTTAATTTCCATAATCAACTTAATTGCTCGCATAATGAGAGAGATAGCATTTATCATTCCTTCACAGTTGCTTGTAGCTACGAAGAAGGCTTTACATTCAAGAAGGAACATTTTTTTTCCTACACCGTTATTCCCGAAAGCATTTTTCTTTTTTATATTAAAAGTAAGAATTACAAAGAGAAACTCAAGCTATACATATATATATAAATATATATATTTCTTTAGAATGAAATTGCACCCACGATAACTTTCTGTGACGAAATTGTTGGTAAATTACTGTAAAAAATTAATGCATATTTGTGATAATTCATTTCCCCCTTATTTTTACAGTTTTCTCTTTCAGCAGAAGCATTAAAATACTTACGAGTTTTCTACGCTACGAAATATAATATATAATGTATATATTTTGCTGTATTTTTGTATTCTTGATGCCAAAAATTGATTTGAGAAATCATGTTTATGCGAAATGTGAGTTGCTAAAGAAAAATAAGGCTAATTATGCATTTTTGAGGGGGAAAATGCCATATTCAAAAATTTACCTAATTTAAAATTAATAAAAAGCATAAAAAAGCCTAAAAATTTTTCAGTTGTTTGGAAAAAAATAAACTCTCAATGATTTCAAAATTTGAATTCAAAAATCATCAAACTGGATACTGTGTAGCTAAATAAAAATACCTGTAATTTTTTTAATAAATACTTGAAAATTATCTACCTTTGTACTAGCTTTAAACAATAATGCAATTAATCTCTCTTTAATGTTAATTTTTCAGAAATTACCCTTTAAACCACCTTTAATTATTATCCCCAGTCATTTGAAAAAATTAGGCTATGAAGTTGCTTTAAAAAATAATAAAATATGAAGAAACTACCTTTTTTCAAACCACGGGATCGTGTAGCTCTTTATATAATTGTTTTCAGTGGTAGTACATTAAGTATATTTTACAGAGGATATTGATTTAATATAATGAACGTTATTAATTAAAGAAATAAATAAGTTTAAGTTTTGAGACTCAGTAATTTAGTGAAATTTTAATTCATTGTGCCTAGTGAAGACATTTGTGGTTTTTGTTTTCTTTTTTATGTATTTTACCACTGGGATTTTAAAATACCTTTTTGCAAATGCTACTGTGGCCAGCTAGAAGCAATACAAGAATTAAAGATGTTTATATCCTTGATTGATTATGATAAATTAAGAATTCTGACATTGTATTTTCCATGAGGTTATGAAAATGAGGTCAGTACCTGTAATCTGATTTAACAAAGGTTTTGGAAATACAACCTCGGACAATGAGTTCAGATGAATAATCCTGCCGATTAGCATAGATAAAATAGTAGTAGAGTTATACTGGCCTTCAGAATATGATGCCTCCTATAACTGCACTTTGAGAGATCTGCTGTACATATCCTAGAAACGTGCAAAGTGTTCTGTTTGGGGTGGGTTCAAGTCGTTTTATTGGATGTCAGGACTCCAACAATCAAGTCTCTTCCTTTTAAAGCGGGATTGGAAGTGGTAGTGGAGAAGTCAAAGGATTAAGACTCTAGAATCCTGTGAGAATTTTACACCATGCTTTTTCCAGAGACTGTTTGTGATATTGTGAAGGTGGCTGGGATCATATCAAATTCGAGACATAGTGATGCTCGAGGACAAAACTATGGAATTTGTTTTGATCATACCTTCGAGACCATTTCATGAACGAGGTCAAATAGTTCAATGTATCTCGCGGCGTTCATCATCGTTCCCTTAGGAAGAAACTATTTAAGGATAATGCAGCTTATCAAAAGGGATGAACCTCTTTTCATTCTTTATTTTCTGCTGAGCCTTTTTCAAACAGGTGATGCAGGAGGGCAATCATTATATACTTACTGTTCGAGAGGCAATGCAGTCAAAATGCCATTATCATCACCATTTCAAGCAAAATCCCATACGGGCTCGACATTACGTGCTACCGATCGTCAGCAAGTGATGTGACACCGCAGGACGACAGCCGCGTTTTCCACCTTAGATTCTAGATTAAGTTGTCTGTACGGTTAATCAGCAATCAATTAGTTGCTCATGCATACGTATCATTCTCTTGACTGATTTTCCTCACTTTATTTTTCAGTATTTTCCATCAAAGTAGCAGAGTTACCTGTCCTTTGCTCTGCAGGGTGCCAGAAACACTTTCTGACCCAGCTGAGCTTGGGCAGAACCATAAATACATTTTCATGGACAGAGTGTGATCTTCATAAAACATGAATCAGCATGTAAGTTTCTTTCAGTGATTTTAAGGCCCAAACAAAGTTTATTAATTTTTGGACAATTCCCTGTTATCAGTTAAAACAACACTTACTTAGTCGCCTGTAAAACAAGTCTTACAGGTTACACGACATCAGCTGAACATCGGTGGTGATCAACACCTGCTTCATATATACTGACGTTTATTTTACTGTCATTGCAGATTCAATGGGCTGACATAATTCAGCAGGAATTTATTACCATAGTTGTATTACTCATCACATAAATGAATTATAAAATAGATATTAAATATAATTATAAAACTGTGCTTCTCAGAGTTCCCAGTGTTGGCTAAGCAATTTCCAATCTCCTGCTTCATCACGCCCCCTCCCAATGTGTCTGTGGTGACCTAACAATGCATGGGAGCACTAAAGCTACAGTACTAGTTAATTACATTACCGTGTGATTATCAGATAAATGATAAATTTTGTTAATGTTACTTCAAGTATCTTTTAAATAAATTGTTCGTATAGGCACTAAAAAGAATGTTTTATTTTCTGGTAGCTGTGCCATATAAAATTCTATATGCAGAGTGATCCTCGAGTGGGTGACGGATTGGATTTAACAAGTGATCTTTCCCTGGGGCGGATGTGTTTGATTGACTGGAATGGAGATATTTGACACAGACGTGATGAATTTTAGTGAGCAGGTATTTCTGATTCAAAATGACAACACATACCCTAGAGCACAACACGGGGACTCTCCAAAGATGGTGGAGAATCCCAGTTATATTGTAAGTCAAATGGAGGTAGTCAAGTTTCGTAAAACAGGGTTCCTATGCTCCTAGGCTCAAGCTGGAATTCAGAACACAGCTTGAAGATATCTCTTACAGTTATTCCAGATCAATCGGATGTTATTCAGTATATGGTCTTAATTTAAATGTGATTTTTAATTTTGAGATATGATAACGATTATATGTCCTGTGTAGAATTATTGGATTTGAGCTATTTACGTGAAATCTTAGATGTCCAGGACCATTACAAATTTAAAACTTGAAGGTAAGGTGTGTTTTAGCTTTAAGATAGGAGATCATATTTTCAGCGATAGCTTTTGCAAAATCATATCTCAGGTAAGTGTTAAAACTATTAAAAATGCTATGATAACGAGAAATATTAAGCAAATGATCATATTTTATAAATTTAGTCATTATAAATATAAATGAGCTTTCAAAATTTCCGTTCTCGGCAGTAATCTATTAAAACTACATTGGTTTTAAAATGTCATAAACACATTTTTGGACGGAAAACTAGGAAGGTCGCTTTAAAAATGCTATAGGTAGCATTGTGTGCGTGGAATTTTACAAACTCCTCCTACCATAAGTATTAAATAAAGAGATTATAAATAATGATGCAAGTAATTATCTGATGTTTGAATTTTACATTTTAACACCTCTTTAAAGGAAGGTACATCTAGAAAGTTAATCATCTCTAAGTAGTATTTTATTCGTTCATTCATGAGCTTTTGTTTCAGATTATATACAACATTTGACATTCCAGAGTTAGATAGTATACATTCTTGGTATATTTATTTAGTACGTAGAATAAAGGAAAATATATTTTGTGCTTATAGTTAACAAAATTTACTAAAATATGTACCTAGATTTGATATAAAGCTCTTAAGGCGTATTGAGTATTTGTTGAATAATGAGCACCAATTTTATTTATATTAGCCAAATTCTCTTTGACTTCTTTAGGTGTTTCACAGTATTGTAAATACTATCACCTGTTTGATTTAGTAGTAAAATGGTAAAATCTATTTTCAAACCTTCAGCTTTAAACATTACAGCACCTTATAAATGCACAAAATCTTTATATTAGTGACATGTGACCTCCTGTAGCAAAATGGTCCTCTTCAACTCATTTTGTTATTCCTCAATAGTAGAGCTGAAATTCACAACCCGTCATCAATATAAGACCACGGGCGTAGAGCCTTATTATCATTTATTTGTTATAATTGTATCATGTGGAACAATTCTAGAGAACATGTAATCAGAGTATGAATTAAAGTCTGAATTCAGTACAAACCAATTATTATACTAATTTTATTTTATCATATAAGATCTGGACCAATAGAAATGTGACAAGAAGTCATGGCTTGAGTCAATCATGAATCATGGAAATCATCATTTTCCATCCCAGTGATCAATTCTACTGCCTAAATATTTCTATGCATTTGTATAATTGACAGTGCATTTAAAATAAATCAAAGTTCCTTATTGGCTTTAAAAACCATACTTGTGAAAGTGTTTTGCAATGATATAGGATATGATCTGGCTGGGGCTTAACTACTTCGATCCCAGCCTCTGTTTTATTTATCCCTTCACAAATAAATATCCTTCAAAATCACCTTTTCTAGTAGTTAATAATTCAGGATTTATATTTTGGAGGCAGACGTGTTTTCATTATTTTCAGAGTTAAATTAGCGTCAGTTTGATGTCATGGCTAACTTTGTTACCATTTCAGTACATTTGATGCCTCAGCTAACACCATAATCAAAATCCTTCAGATGTCCCGTTGTCTTGATTTGATGCTCTTTTATTAAATTTTATCAGTGCTTGATGAAATTCCGTTTAAACCCATCTTCTTTTGGAGGCTTGATCATCAGAATAACAAATGATCTTAAGGTGTTAGGCCTTGATTTGCCCATACCAACATCGAAGGTATATCTCTCCTGTTCCATAAAATTTGTTTATTAGGAGATTGTTTGGGAACCTTTTGGGTAATATTCCATCTCAAATGAAAAATTCACTTGCAAAACGACGCAAAATTATAACTTGAGCTACCACGTTTGAAGGCTACTTATTTGAACTACTAATGCATTAAAGACCAATCAGACAGGTAAATTATTATTGTCGATCATTCAATTTCCACATTCCTTCCTGGGCCGTTTGGGAGGGATCAGGATCCCAGCCTGGTAATCCACATACCAGCTCGGACGGGAAAAATTGTTTGTCTATTAGTCCAAGCGCCCTGGTGTATGATTATTGATGTGTAAGTCCTGGCTTTACAGTGCTTATAACTCTTCCTCAGATTTAAAGGACGCAACTACTGAAAATAATTTAAAAACCAAGTAAAATTATCTTTTGCGCCTTAACATCACTTCAAAATGGGAATTCATTTTATCAATACAATCAGTAATTACCTCTCCCCCTTAGAATCAATTTCAAATAGATTCATTCTGTGGATCTCAGTTTAATGAAAACATGCTTAAAATTTCAGAGTTTTGGTTTAACTGTTCAATAACGGATTTTGTTTTATCTATATCTCAATGCCAACCACTCCCATAATGCATAACACAGTCACTCGCCTGTTTGCTACCCATGTTCTCAGGTGTGAGAACACCTCAGAGCTTTAACACGTGTATTAAGGATGAAAAATTAAATTGGTGCTCCTTATTTATAGAAACTGAGGTCTTTTTGTATTCAAATAAATTATAAATTTGCTGCAAAATAAAACTAATATTTAAACTAAACCTGCACAATTTCATTTTTAAACATAATTTTCATATTTTTCTGAAACACAAGTAAATAATTTTCCAATGTCAAATTGCCAATGATAATAAGTGAGATAGTATAAAGTAGAAAGCAATATTTAATCATTTCCAAACATTTCCAGTCTTGAATATGACTATGCCTTCCTTTTATATTATTTGCATTGAGAATGACGACACAGTTCATCCTCAGACTCTGTACTCGATGCAGTATCAATAGATGAAGCCGAGTCACTCTTCTCCCTTTCCATGGAATTTTGCCATAATTTCAGTGTTACATTTATTTTCAAAATAATGTTTGACAATTGTTTTAAATTTCTATTATTTTATACTACAATGTGGAATTTTAAATGAATATTCATGCATATTAATATTTGAAAGAAAACCAGCAGAATATCACGCCAAGCTAATTTACAATTCTTAGAGTGCAATACAACTCAATCACTCGTGGGAAGCTCTCAGTACCAGATTAGTTTTGAGTCATTAAGTTCAATCGTCAGGCAGGAGGCATCGAACCTGAGGTTCAATAGCCCAAATGTGCAGCTACAGAGAAGGAAATCATGGTCTGCGCATTCTTTGGAATTCTAGGCTTTTCTTGTTGCTGCAGGAGCGCCGCGCAGTGATCGTGGGCTAGAGTCCATTTTCACAAAACTTCTTTTATGACAGATCTCAATCCATAATGTGGAACTTGGCTGAGCTGAGTACGTCTAACAGTTCAAAGCAGATGGAAAACTATAGTGCCTCAATCCCTGCCTTTATATTTCCCAAGCAAAGATCCCTTTTATAGTGGATCCATGAAAGACCCTTGACAAATTTTAATTTGTAGAGTAGAAATAGTTAAAAGGCATCAATATTTATTTATAATGCCCCTTAAAGTCTGATTTTCAGAAATTCGTTCTTAGCAGCTCTCTACTCTATGAAAGGAGTATGCCTACGAAATTTCAAGTTTGTAGGAGTAATAGAGCAAAATCGGGAATATTTATCTGTAACGTCATAAAGACTACAAGACATTTAAGAAAAATGTCGATGATATGATAAAAATTCTTTTTATATCAGATTCTAAATATTAAGTTAGTTTTCAATCAAAAGTCAGTTGTTAGCTATTATTTTATAGAATTAAAATGTTTAATTTTTCAAAACTTATAAAGTTACCTTTTATATTTGGTAGTCCTGTAAATGATGCATGTTTCTTAGATCTGACAGACAAAGTGTGCTAAAATTGGGTAGTTTTAATAATTATTTTCCTGAGTAAACCTGAATAAACTTTGAAAACTTTTCAATCAAACCAGTTTAGCATTTTAAAAACAACTATACGTCTCAGAACCTAAATCCATACTAACTCGTATAGAACGTACGTTTTGGAGTTTACAAAATATTTCAAGACACTATCCTAAACAGAAAAAAAGCTTTAGGATTTAGAAACACATCTTAGGTAAAGTCTGAAACATTTAAATTACAGGGCTTAAAGGCAAAGAACCTATAATGAGTGCTCAAAACTCTAATTTCCTGTGTGTCACCTATTTCCCAATGCATGTCTTACATTAAACATTTTAATTAAATGTAAGTAATGCCAATTCAAATTCAATTCATCCTGTTATTTAGTTTATTCAGTTTATCTTAACCCTTATATTTTCACAAAAGTTTGAAGAGCACAAGCGTTTATGCACAAAATAATAATACTAACAACAAGCTAAAATAACCAGGTTGTACATAAGATTTAATTTTTCAATTTTAGAGTGGGCATGTTTTAGTTAATACTGTATGACTTTCTACTAAAATATGTCCTACACTATGTACTATAGTATGATTTGAGCATCGAATGATACAAATTTTAATCTGCAATGATTGGTCAAGTCTAATTGCAGTTTAACTTCAGTATTGATTTTAAATACATTATTTTCAGTAGTAACTACATCTCCCAGAATATTCTTTCTCACACAGCAAGCACAAGTGTTTGGACATTGCATTTTCTTAGCAATTAAGAACACTTGTTAAAATTCTAAGTTATATTTTAGCTTTTGAAAAACAAATCTTATTTAACTATAAGAAACTCTAAAATAAAGCCATTATGGGTAAAATTACTTTAGCTGATTAGATTTAATGAGCAATTTCCACTAAAGAGTTGATTATTAAAATATTTAATTAAATTCAATTTCAAGGAAAATGCTTTAGATGGAAGCAGAGGCAAAACCACAGCTCTCAGAGAAACTTGGATACTGTAAAAGATAATTTGTTAGATCTGTTGATGGCATGCTTCTGTTAGTATAAGCCATAAAATCTAAAATAAATTTTTAAGAACAATGAATTTTGGAAACTTGTGAGTTATTGTGTAGTTTTGCTCTCACCCAACGCTCCTTAAGATCCTATACAGGTGTATCTTTAGCCCCATGGAAAGGAATATTTCTATATACCAAATTTTACATCTTTAAGGTGAATAGATATCATTACGATTGAGTGAGTCTCTCTTTTCCTTAATACATATAGAATATATTTGCAGAGAATATATTTAAAGTCAGTATCTGGCAGTTTCAAAAGTAAGAATGATTTGAATTTTTTTTCCAAAATAAATACCTTAAGCTCTGAGTAATTAATGAATTTCATATTCAGATTACATAAAATTCCCATTTATTAGCATGAACATAAAACAGTACTTATAAACGAATGAATGATCATTTTATTTTATTATAAGGTCTATTCTGCGTTTTGTAGTTCGATGTAAGATATTATAGCATCAACGGAGCCACTTGGCGTGCAGGTTCAAGATATTTTGCTCTTTCTTACTATAGAACTAAGCTATTTTTATTTATAGGCCCGTACTGCGCAGTATAACACGGTGTATGCAATAGTGGAGAAAGTTACAGCCTGAGCTTCCTTCTCAGGATTCGGACCCAGATCCCTACAGCACCATCAGTCAAACTATGACCACTATACTGGATGAGCGACAACCTAAGCTATTGAAAGCATTTTTGAATAAAATGTACGGTATACTGTATTTATACTAGGTACCCACCTTTGCCCCTCGAACAAGTTAATGTTTTTGTTTTGTTTTTCTTGCTTTTACTTATATCCTCATATCAAATCTTATTACACCATTTATGTTATTTATATTTTATGTAATCCTGGCCTGAATTATTGGCTAAATCCCTCTACATTATCTCAGATGTGTGGTTTGACAATGTGGGAACTATATAAGTGGCACATATAATAGAGAACATTTAGGCCTCTCAGCAAGTCAGTTTGGTCACCAGAGTTGGATTTTACAAGAGTGAGTACATGGCAGCCTTGTCAGACTTTGGGCCCCAGACATGGGATTTTCCACTGTGTGCAGGGGGTGTACGCCCATATTTTGCAGCTCTCATTCCCACCAGGTTGCCTCTGCTTAACATTTTGCTTGCCTGCTCTTGGGTATAAAACCACGACTTTACACCCCAGCTACACTCAGCGGTGTGTGGTGGCCCAGTAACGTTGATCTCTATTGCCATGCAGGGCTTGGCAGTCCTGGTTGAGCCTTGGTCATAAAAAGTGGGCAACACCAGGCTAGCCGCCATTTCTCCAGCCTCTCAGCAGGAACACTTTGGTCACCAAGATTCCCAGTTGCATCAGCCCCGCCCGGCAGTGGATCAGTTCCATTGAGCTCGACCATGGCCATTAAGTTCCTTTTATTGTGGTCTGGCCAAAGTTCAGAATTTCAAACTATTAACATGCATCATTTTTAATCGATTTTTGTTGTTTCATTTACCTTGATTTTTCTCTTTTTGGTTGCACAATAAAAACTAATTGAAATACTGGTGTGCAAGAAATTAAGGGACAGGCGATTTTTCAATTATAACTTTTACAAAGCATTCAAATCAACATTTAATACCGTAAAGTCCCAATGCATGAGTTGCTGGTAATGCCAACACTTACTAAGAGAATCAGAGGATAAAAACTTTGTAGAAGTAGCATGGGCACCATTGCGGCTAGAGCCAGAACATCTGATGGGTGTCCAGCAAAACTCTCAGATACTATTGGGGATGGTCTCCCCAGCTACTAGGCATGAGTTTCTGGCAATCTATCCATGCTGAATGAGGTGTCAGTTATTTGGGCATTGCTGCTGATTCATCTTGGCATAATCGGCTCGGAATCATTATGGTAAAATTTTGAGCTGAAGCACATCTACCTGAAAATTCATACACATACTCCGGCCAGACAGGATCAGGATCGTGCCAGCCCAATCATACGTTCAATATCCTCACTCTGGGCTGTTCAGCGGCCTGCTGTGCGATGAGCATGGTGGGTATCATCATGAGAAAGGAACTGCTGGACCCATGGCACCTCAAAGGGTGCATGGAGAGATCTCGGGCCACAATAGCAGGTCCCATTGAAACTGAATCGAGATGTGAGTCTGTATGATTACCAAGCGTAGTGCCTCCCAGGCAGAGACACCGCCACCTCTCCTGCCTGTCCCTTTCGTGACTGTTCGGGGACCAGTTACGGCTTCCCCATCTCTCCAGTGATGTGGGTAGTCACTACTCAGCATTCGAATCTGTCTCATCTGTAAAGAGTACTCCTCCACATTCATTGTCTCCAGGTCCAGTATTCAGCACTACAGAGCCCTTCTCCGATGGGCCAGTGGAGGTACACACCAAACAGGGCGTCATTACCCGACAAGACCCGCATCGTGCAGTCTTCAGCCTGACCAGGCCATTATCAATTCAGTCACCTGTGTGAGTGTCTGTGATTTCTCCCGCTCTGTCTGCCGCCTGTTTCTGCTGGCCCTTGGGCAATGCCACCAGTCATCCTGCGGAGGAATGGTTCCTCTTGGGCTTCACTGGACCCCTGAATGGCTGTTCCTGTAGTTTGAAAGTATCTCAAAGTCGATCATGCAGAGAACGATGCCGACAGAAATTCAGACTCACAGCCACACTTATCCACACTTTCTGACAGCCTCCAACTGTGTGGTTCCGACCTCGGGTAAAACTCCAAGATGTCGTCTAACAGATTGATTATTCGCCATTTCTTTGGGGCATCAGCTCGGTGCTGATTTTTGCTTCTTCAGTGTGCAATCTCTTTTGCCAAATATAATCTTACCAAACAACATGCTTCTCTACTCAGACACTCCCCATTTACGTCTACCTGCATGTCACATGCTGCCATCACCTCACTTAATCTCTGATTGGTCTTTCCTGTCCATCTGCCTCTTCGTTCAGCTGATATGGTTGCTGAAGCTTCGTCTGAATTTGCACACTCGTTTATATGACAGACGATGCCTCGATTACCCCCACCTGTGTGTTATTAATTGTGCTTCGGTAATTTTTATAATAAAAGTTTGATTTAGCATGTAATTTATTTCAAACAATGATTGCATTTGTTGTATTAAAAACTTATCATTTTTCAAGATCTAATGCTTGTTTTTGCATGCTGTGTCAAATTCTTAATCAATTTGAATGATTTTTATTTGCATATTTTATTCCTCGTATCTAATTATAAACAGAGTACTTGGAAGTTAACTGTATTTACTAGAGCGTGTATACTTAGTACATACACAGGCACCTTTAGTTCGAGTCTAAGTCCAGCAGTACAGGCCTGCTGCAGCAAGCCGTTAGCCCTTGCCCTCCACTTCTTGGCGGCACATGGTTGTTTCAAAGCCTTGGTCGCTCAGTGAGTTGGGCTTCTTCGTTTTATTTTAATCATATAATAGACTGATTCTTTCTCTATTTTATTAATTATGTGTTATTCTAATTATAATATGCGTTGTTCTATGTCATTTACATTTTTGAGACCAAACCTTGTATTTAGGCCGTTCTTCAGTTTAAGCTGTAGTGATGATGCTTTTACATAATATTTTTAAATATTTTACTATTATAGGATTTGCATGTCCGATAAAGTATTATAACAGTTGTAGATTCTTCATTATCTTCTGCGCCTATCTATTTTATCAGATTTTGCTTTCGATCAAAGATTTATGTGCGTTTATCCATGAGGACTGATAGATTCTTGATAGGTGAAAGTATATACTTTATTCGGAAATGTGGAGACTATTCCGATTTAAAACTCAAATGTTATAGCAGAAGCTGAGGATGAACAAAATGGTGTGAACAATTGTTATCTTGCCTTATCCTATTTCATGCGCGTATCTCGAATACTTTGGAAAATGGATTCAGGCTTTTCTACTGCGCCATGAGTTCAGTTTATTAGAATAAATGTATTTTACCTGTTATTATAAATAAATTAAATACAGTTGCTGAAAATTGTCCCGTTTATAATTTAACCGACAGAAATTAACGTCAATATTAATGTTACAAATATAACTGAATTATGATGTGGAGGATTTAGTTCAAACAAGTTTCAAACCATCTTGCCTCTGATCATATTTTATAAATTATACTTTGAACCTAGAATTATATTGAAACAAAGATTTTATAAATTACACAGCTGTTTGCACTGCAGACACTTTAAGTATATGAAATCATTAAAATATCTCACCACTTTTGTTCAAAGTCATTTTCTTGTTTTCAATGAATTTTCTTTCCTCACAGCTTATGGAAAATAAAATTCAAAAGTCTCAAAGAATTTTTAAAGTGTAAATGCATTTTGTAAAAAGAAAAGAAAGAACAGGCCAGTGATGCTTGTCGATGTATAACATCTGACATACATTATTATGAAGTTCTACAATAGCAAGCAAATCAGAAAGATGAATCTGATGATTAGAATAATTTTATAAAATATTGTTAATACCCAATAGAAAATTTATTTAATTCTTAGGAAATATTGATTTTATCATTATTCTTCAGTTGGGGAAGAGCCAATGTAAATGCTTATGATAACTAAATAATATGACTCTGAGGTTCAAGTATTTAAAACCATTGAAAATAATATCAATACCGCCATATTGGGCCCCATAGAAATATTTCGATTTGTGTTCATTTCAGGCTTGAGTTCATCATTCAAAGCTACACAGTGGCTCGGCTTCTAAACAAACCTGAAGTTTCAAATCACCCATAAAGAATCCCATCAGGAGAAAGCGGATGATTTTTAAAAGGCAGACTACCTTTAGTATATACGAAAACAAAATCTGGAATATCTTTAATTTTTGTATCGTTTGTTTTAAGATATATGTGATACAGAATCTACCTTCCATTTTCAAATCCAGCATTCTGCCGCACATGCTCCCAAATGCGCCAATAACATTACAGTCGCTGTTTGACGATAAATTAATATCCATATGGGAGCCTGACATGTGAAAGGTTATTCTGTTTGCGATAAAGCTCGCAGCAGCTGAATCTATGCAGGCCAGTCGTTTTAAAGTGCAGCAATCAGGAGTGGGTATCAGAACGTTCGTCATTATCAGCAATCTCTGACATGAGTAACGACTAGAATTTTGTGAATAATGTCAAATCTATTTGTGAGCCCTCAGACTCAACAGACAGAACAGGATCATGAAGTTTATCACATGGGTGAATCTAGAACACTGGCATGTGAGTTGAGATCAAGCAAAACCGGAACTTTGAATTAAGTCTTTGGAGTATAGTTAACAAAATATGAAATAAGGCTGGAGGCTTAATGGCTGCAAAGTTGGACCCGTGGATTATATGCTTTGAGATCCAGCTAAGGCTTACCCCTTCTCCCCTCTGAGTCAGCCATTGAGGTTCACAGTATTTCATTACCAGTATATTTCTTGTTATTTCAAGTGTTTTATTGGACCTTCAGCATTACCATCTTGTGTTTTGTAATGGTACATTTTGTTTATAGTGAAAGGCAGAATCATTGCAGTTTGTGTGCTGTTTCAGAGTAAAATAACTCTGATATCAGAATATTGTGTGGTCGTATAAATTGGTAGACAGATAACAGTAGGGGACAAATTTCTTTAAATGTTCTTTAATTTCAATCCAGGTGACAATATTCCTATACAGCTATAAATATAAAAATAATAATAATTGTTCTTTCCAGATCATGATATCAGTCACCCATGATTTTAACTAACTATCATCATTTTATTAATGCAGGAGATTTATTTTTCAGTCTTTTCCTGAACTAAATGGAACTAACAGGTCAATGAAGTAGCTATTAAATCAAACTCTTTTCTCTGATTAAATTTGCCAAGTAATTTCATTGTTTTATTTTTCTTCTTTCAAAATATTTCTCTAAAAACATGATAAATAACTTTTGGAAGTATACATGAACGATTTTGAAACTTTTACCATCCTTATTAATCAAGACAAATATCAAATTATGAAAAGATTTTGCAAAATCAAGTCGTATTTTTATCATTCATTTTGAGATCCCAGGCCTGTCAATTAAATATCCTGCAGAAGAAATCCTGCAGCAACTCCTCCAACTTTTCATTGAAGCACGGCATGTTCCATTAATCTGTAATTCCTCATTGGAATCATGCACTACAAGAAATGTGACTCACTGTATCTGGGTTTTCTGTCATGGGATAGTGTTTTTAGATAGGTGTTTTATGGACACTGCTGAATTGTGTGAGTTGACTAACTTGGTGAGACAAGAATGATGAATTATTTGCCAAGTCATTGCATCTTTGGATTCTAAAGGGGTAAATTAGAGTTATTACATTTTGGTATTGCTTTGGAGTGGATTGATGTTACTATTATAAAAATTAAATGATTATTTGACAGTATAAACATAATTTTCCTTTACTTTAAAGGCATCCTATTCAAAGGGGTATCTTTTAAAGTCGATAAAATGCTTTTATATATAGAAACAGCATATATCACTTGGATATTCAATTTCAATGTGAAAATAATTTTTAAAAAATATTTATTTTAATTGATGTCTTGTGAATCATAATTATTTTCAAGTTGATGTCGTATTGAGTTCATTTAAGATCGGATAATAGGGCACTTGAAAACGTATCAAATTTTACAAGGACAAACTGGGTTGCGATATCCTAATGAAACCAGGCCCTGGTCTGCACTTTGTGTTAATGAACACCCATAGGTGCTGAACTGTTCTTAATTTGGGAAATCAGATCTATATCTGGATAATGTGATACAAAGAGATGGCCAATTTTATGGGACAATTGGGCCATCAAGAAAAGAAACCCAGTTGTTGATTTGTTACTGGAATGTAATAGAACCTAAGGTTATAGAGAAAAATGTCCAATAATGATGCAGATTACATGACCATTGAGAACAAATGATGTTTCCATGTATAAAATATATCATGAAGATGGAAAATATTTTGATCAAATCAAACACATTCTTTTAATAAGTGTTTTGCAGAATAGCCAGAGGACTCAAAAGGCTGGATGATTAGTTCTACATGCTCAAGAGTTGATATTTTAACTTACAAATAAAATCTAAGATGATGATAAATGCAAACATGTTCTTATTATTAAATAAGAATACCTATAATATCAATGATTACATTTAGTAAATTTATGCATGAGTTAACAAGAACAAATTCAAACAAATTTATTCATATCTTACAGTATTTGTAAACCTTCCCCTATTTCCTTTGAGTTTCTTCTTCAAAACATAATGCATGTTTTCTATTTTAATAGAATCTAAAATTTTGCATTGTTTGAAATATGTAATTTTAAATGACCATCAGAGCACTGAATAATAAATATTCTATATTACAATTTTTGATATTTCCTTTCTATTTTCATTTAAATATCTTTCACCAATACAGTTTCAATTAATTTCTCAAAATAAACCCCCATTTAAGAGGAAATATAGATACAAATTCATCCTTTGGAACCAAAACAGTAATCACATTATTTTCCTCACAAAAGCAATAAGCTGTTTTCTTGAAATAACATTTTATAAGAAACAGATAAGCTTGAATAGAACAATTCAAGCTCCTGTAAAATATTTCTTCTATTTTTATTTCCATTATCAGCCTGTAAAGAAACAGAAATAAAAAGATAATTTAAATTAAACATTTATTTTGCATTTGATTTTTAATAAGAGTAGAAAGAATGCTGTAAGATTAGAAGAATAATTTTCTGATTTAATATGATAGAGTCTCTGAGCCAAAAATGATTTTATAATGTGCATATTCTAGATTCAGAGCAATAATTGCCCTCAAGTAAAAGTGCAGCCTAGTATCAATAATTTGAGATAAAGACAAGTATTTTTCAGCTTTGTATTACAGAAACAATTTGTGAAATATTTCATTCTTAGTGTATTTTGTACTATTTCTGTGATGTTATAAGGTCTTAATTGCCAATGTTTTCTCAAATAAATAAATAAGGTGAATCAATTAGGCTTTCGAGATTTACCAATACTGACTACATATTGTGATTTTAAATTCATCAAGAAAATAACAAAACGTCACCATCAAAGATTTTTATAAATATATGTTTGTTGCTATCTATTTATTTTTGGTGTATATTAAAATATTTCTTAGTTTAATATACAATATGATTTTAATTTTGCTGAACACTTTTGGAATTATACTCTAGAGTCCCATTTAAGAATGAGTGGCAGTAGGTCAATGCTTATGACCCCAGGATCAGAATTCTCGAACTGCTTACCTAAATCTAAATAATTAAATGGTCATTATAAAGGAAAACCAGCCTTTCGGATCGGGATCCTTCAGTCACTCACTGCAAATCATCACTGCACTCATCGCACTGCAATGCTGCGTTGCCGTTCATAAGCGTCTGTTTGTTGTTGCCTGTATCTGCTATCTGGCGCGCATGCTGACGCGCCTGCGGCGTGTACTCTGTACTTCTGCTATCCCATCTCATCATCTGCGTAACGTTGCTAAACGGCAAACGCAATGGCATATACGGTGACGTGGCGACTGTAACATGCACCGTGCGCTATGATGCCGTTCTTGCTCTGGCTGGTTCGCGGCTCAGCATGCTAACACATAGCGCGCAGCGTAACATGGTGCTGCAACTCTTCGCGCTTATCGTCTGCCGACGCTCGCCTCTGCGGGCTGTGCGCTGCGCTATATATACTGGCGGCACTGTAGCGCCGGCAACGTGTCATTGTGACGTATGCCGTTGCCAACGTAACCTTTCATGGTGCCTGTAGCATCTTCTGTGCCGTGTCGCTGCTGTTCACGCGCGCACGCGCAGCTGCCGCGCGTTGTGCCGGCATAATGACGAACACCTTCCGTAGCGTATGTGCTATACGTTTCTTCATGCCGTGACATCGACATATTTCTGTTTGTATGCGTGCGGCGTTGTAGGCAGCAACGTGGCGTGACGTGGCGCTCGCCAGCGTTGTGCGGCGACTCGCGCCGTCTCTTGTAATCGACATGACGCCGTACCGACGTAATGTAGCGTACCTCTTTCTGCTGTACGTATACCTAACATGATGCTGTACTAGCATACGTATGGTGTATTTGCTCTTGTGCGCGGCCTGTCGCGCTGTTCGGCGACAATTTGCCGTTGTGGTGTGACGACATGCGTTCGTGCGTTGGCGACGCGGCCGACAACGACGTGTTGTGGTGTGGCGCTCGTGGCTGTCTGTGTGGCCTCGCATCGGGCATGGACGTGGCGCTGCGCGCAACCGTTTCGGCGACATATCATAGGCGTAATAATTCTTGTGCGGTTGTGGGCGACGTCGGCGGCGCTTCGGTAAGCGTTCGTATGGTGCGGGCGCGTGCGTGCGTGGTGCGTAACGCTGTGCGTGGACGACGTGACATGGCGACGCGCGTTGGTGGCGTTGATGTTATGCGTGGTGTTTGGCGGCAACGCGTACTGGTTCTTCTACCGACATGACATGTACGCGCTGCGCGTATTAATACGGGCGTTGTGCGTGGTGGCGTTGTGGCATGTTGTGGTGCTGGGCGGTTCTGTATACCGTGGTATGCGGCGATAGCAACGCAACGCGTACGGCGCCGACGATAACGGCGACGGCGTTTGCAGCAATTATCGGCGGGCGGTGCGTTGCGGCATGCGACAACGTATGATGTGACAACGGCTCTCTTGCTATGCAGCGCGTAGCATGCGGCGGCAACGCCATATGGCGCGTGGTCTGTGCCGTGGCGACGGGCGTGGCGTGACGGCATGTTGTGCTGTGCACGCCGACGCTTCTGTATATGATGCTGTGGCGGCGGCATGGTTGGCATTCTTATATTGTGCTGGCGCGTGGCTTTAGGCTGGGCGACGCAGCCGTGGGCGACGTGACATGGCGTTACCGCGCCAGCGACGTTCGCGTGCGCTGTAACATCGGCGACGCCGTACGCGCCATATGCTGTTATGGCGTTGCTGCGTAACGCCTGCGGTACCTGCGTTGTGTAACGTGTATGCTGATATGTGGCGTATGTGACGCTGGTATGTGCTGGCGGATCGGTGCTGGTATGTTGCCGTATGCTGTTTGGTGAACGGCGACGTTTCTTCGACCGTGTACGCTGTGCGCGTGTGTCGCGTGCATGGTGGCTATGCTCAACGTTGGCGTGCGGCGACAAGACAACGTAACGACGGCGCTGTCGCGGCATCTGCTATTCTCGCGTAACGATATCATGCTGTAGCTACCTGTATGCCTCGCTGCTATATCTTGTTGGTACATACACTGCCTGCATGCTGTATTGCTATATCTTGCCTCATATCTCTGTTTATCTCTGGTGTTTCTGGGCGTCGTATGGCGCTGTACGCGCTCACTGCATGCTGTCTTATTAGCGACATATTTCTTGGCATATCATACATAACGTTACGCCATTGTGGAGTTCATAGTGAAAATTATTGTAGTGAAAATTATTATGAAAATTATTAAATTGCAGCCGTATAGGCAGCCTGTGCGTTTGTGTTCTGTTGCTGCTCCGGGCATGGCGTCTTGGCGCTGTGCGCTGCTGCCTGCTGCCTTCTCTTCACGCGCTGTTCATACAGCTGTACATCTTCATAATGGTTCTGCTGTATCGTACTCGCATACTAAATGTTGTATCCTGGCATTGTCTACCATGTTTTCTTGCTGTTCTTCATATCATCTATATATACGCTGTGCCATAGCATATTCTCTTGCTACTCTATCTTATAAGCGTATACGTACCGGCATCTTTTCTCTTGCTCGGTGTTCTTCTTGACGATGCTGCCAGCAACGTATACGCCGCAGCGCATATTGGCGTCGTGTGTTTGGTATGCTGCCGTTGTGCTGTGGGCGGCGGCGTATGTGAGCATGTGCTGACATGGTGTAACCGTAGCATTTCGCGTATGATCGGCGACGTGGTGGCGGTATGACAGCGTGGTGTATGTGCGGCAGTGTGACGCAGAACGTGGCGGCAGCAGTTCAATGGCATGGCTGGCGTTTGTACTTCTGCTGACGCGTTCGACGGCGCGTTCGTAGGCGTGGCGTATCGCTGGCCGTAACGGCGCTGCCTTCTGCGGCCTTCAGCGTATATGCTCGTGCGTGACATTTCAGCAACAACGGCGACGTGGCGTACTATGGGCGCGGCTGCGTATGTACTCTTCTTTGGCGTGCGGCTGTAGTGGCAACGCTGGCTGTTCGCGTGCCGTCGCGGTCTCTTCTCAAACTTCGCCTTTCTTCATTCTGCCTATATGGCTGACAACCTATATACCGCCAGCGCCTCTGACGCGCCTGCTGTTATATCTGTCGCCGTAGCGCGTACGCGACATCGAACATGGCGAATGGCGGGACGACGGCGGACGGCGACGCGTGGGCATCGCGTTTCTGTCGCGTTTATAACGCCTGCTATCATATTATGTACCGTAATATTCACTATCTTATACTCTACTCATATTCAACCGTTGTGCGGCGACATGCCTTGACGACGTTACTCGCCGGCGGCAACGTTCGTTGTGCGGCGACATACGCGTAACATGGCGTTGTGGCGACATGGTGGCGTGCAGCGACCGGTATGACGGAACGGCTGGACGTGACAAACGCCGTGCGTTGACAGTATGTGGCTGGTGGCGACGCCTGGCGACAGGTATAGCATGTATACTCTGTAGCGTTGCTATGTGCCTGGCAATGCCAGCGCATCGCCCTTCTTGTATGGTTGGCGTTCGCCTCTTATATAACGAGCGTGACATCTATGCGTACCGTGTATAACGCCAGCTGGCTGTACGTGCGCGCCGTATGCTGTACGGTGCTGTTGTTCTCTTCGTTTGTAACGCTGCTACTGCTAACAACAACCTATACAACGCTGCCTGTACCAGCCTCAGCGTTAACACATGGTATGTACGCTGGCGCTCGACATATCGTATGCTGACGCCTGGCGCGCAACGCGCCATATGCCATAATCTTCATGTATCATACCGCTGTATATTTCGCTATGTTGCGTGGCGGCGAACTCTTACTGTCTTCTTCTTCATCGCATCATGTGCCGCATGCCGCCTGCGCGTATTTCTGTGCGCGTGGCGTAGCGTTATAGACATTCTGACATGTGGCGTACGCCTGTGTGCAGCCGCGCTGTATGGCCGTGCTCGTTGTCTTGCTGACGCCATAATGTCGCCTGTTTTAGACGACGGCAACAACAGCGACATCGCGTTGGGCGTTTGGGCGGGCGTGGGCATTGTGTTGGGCGTTGGGCGACGCTCTTCGCGGCAGCGACATGACATGGCAGCAACGGCATATGCACGCAACACCTGCCAGCATAGCGACGCGCGACATGACGACGACGATACGCGCTGCGCTACGCCGCGTTGTATGCCGTGCTCATAACCTGCGTGCGGCGACAATGTTGCTGGTATGCGTATATACCCTCGCGACGTACTGCCATACTGTGCGCGCCTTGTGCGCGTAGGCGCGGCGGCATGGGCGCCTGTTTCGTTAGCGTATGGCGTGCGCTGTGCTGTTGACGCGTTTATCGCTGCCATTATAACGTGGCAACCATCATGGCATACGCTATGACGCCGACGCGCATTTCATATGACGCTCGCCATAGCGCATGGTTCATGCGCTGGCATTCGCCAG